>SJYC01131228.1:0-18843 GCA_006408675.1 Madoqua kirkii
CAGGATCACACGTTGTAGTTTGCTGTCTCATCTCTTAAGTCTCCTTTTGTCTGAAACAGTTCCTAAACCTTTCTTTTTTTCCTATAACTTGGCAGTTTTTTAAGAGTATTGTATTTTGTAGATAGTCTCTCCATTTGAGTTTGTCAATATTTCCTTGGGCTTCCCAGATTTTTCAGTGGTAAAGAACCCGCCTGCCAATGAAGGAACTGTAAGAAATACAGATATGATACTTGGAAAGATCACCTGGAGAAGAAAACGGCAACTCACTCTAGTGTTCTTGCCTGGGAAATCCCGTGGACAGAGGAGCCTGGTGGGCTACAGTTCATGGAGTCAGAAAGAAGTCAGACAGGACTCAGCAACTAAACAGCAAGAATGATGTCTCCTTGCAATTAGATTCAAGTTTTGCATTTTAGGCAGAAATACCATTGAAGGGATACAGTTTCCTCAGGGTATAGTAATGGAAAAGGAGGAAAAGGGAGTATGATACTGGTTTATCCCAAAATTGGTGAAGTTAGCTTTGCTCATTTGGTTAAGGTGGTAATTGCTTGTCTTCTCTTTTCCTTGGAATAGGAAGTAGGAAGCAAGGCACTTCTTGTAAGATTTAGATATTATGAATTTCCTATGTAAATTCCAAAGTATTTATGTGATAGAACCTGAAAACTTTGATTCTAATATTATGGAGCTACTCTCACCTATTTAAAAGTTTCCAGATTTTCTAGTTTCAGATACTCCATTTACTAGAATTACTCAATGAGTTTACTTTTCATGTTTCTATTTTTATTGTTTGAGAGGCTACCTGTTGGTGACTTGCTTGCTGCAAATTAATTACCACAGTCTTGTACTAGTCCATGAAACCTACAACTTGGGCCTCAGCCAAAGTTTTAAATTTTTTTTTTCCATCTGTATCAACTTATTTATATGCAGGTGTGTTTTTTTTCTGTTTTTTTTTTATATATTTGAACACAATTCATCTAACAAATAGATGAAGTATATCTTCTAATACTGATACTCTCTTTGATATCAGAGTCTCATAAGACCCACAACCTCTAGATTAGGATATTTGTCTTACAGTTCAGGTTATACCAGATACTTGAATGTACCTGGTGGGTTGGGCTTGGTTTTTTTGGTTTTTTGTTTTTTGTGGTGTTTTTTTTTTTTTTTTTTTTGATTTTTTTTTTATATATTTGAACACAATTCATCTAACAAATAGATGAAGTATATCTTCTAATACTGATACTCTCTTTGATATCAGAGTCTCATAAGACCCACAACCTCTAGATTAGGATATTTGTCTTACAGTTCAGGTTATACCAGATACTTGAATGTACCTGGTGGGTTGGGCTTGGTTTTTTTGGTTTTTTGTTTTTTGTGGTTTTTTTTTTTTTTTTTTTTTTTGCTGCACTGGGTCTTCACTGCGGCAAGCAAGCTTTCTCTAGTTGCAGTGTGTGGGCTTCTCATGCTGTGGCTTCTCTTGAGACTTTCGAGCTCTAGAGGGAGCAAGCTTCAGTAGTTGCAGTGCACAGGGCTTAGCTGCCTGGCAGCATGCGAGATCTTCCCAGAGTGGGGACAGAACCCATATCCCCACACTGGCAGGTGAATTCTTATCCATTGGACATCCAGAGAAGTCTTAGATTGGGTCATTGGGTTTGTTACAGTGTTTTAGTGAGTTTCCTTACAGCTATAATGGGAGTGACTTTCAGAATTCATTTGGAGTTCAGTTCAGTCACTCAGTCGTGTCCAACTCCTTGCAACTCCATGAATCGCAGCATGCCAGACTTCCCTGTTCATTACCATCTCTCGGAGTTCACTCAGACTAACGTCATCGAGTCCGTGATGCATCCAGCCATCTCATCCTCGGTCATCCCCTTCTCCTCCTGCCCCCAGTCTCTCCCAGCATCACAGTCTTTTCCAATGAGTCAACTCTTCACATGAGGCGGCCAAAATACTGAAGTTTCAGCTTTAGCATCATTCCTTCCAAAGAAATCCCAGGACTGATCTCCTTCAGAATGGACTGGTTGGATCTTTTTGCAGTCCAAGGGACTCTCAAGAGTCTTCTGCAACACCACAGTTCAAAAGCATCAATTCTTTGGTGCTCAGCCTTCTTCACAGTCCAATTCTCACATCCATACATGAACACAGGAAAAACCATAGCCTTGACTAGACGGACCTTAGTCAGCAAAGTAATGTCTCTGCTTTTGAATATACTATCTAGGTTGGTCATAATTTTTCTTCCAAGGAGTAAGCGTCTTTTAATTTCATGGCTGCAGTCACCATCTGCAGGAGTTAACTTGTGTTTATTTCCCTGAGTACATTCTTCAAATGTCCTAATGCTGTGGTAAGATAAGCAACATCTTTATCTGTAAAGGGGCTTTAATCCTTGCCCTTTGGCAAAGTTGTGACTAACTCATCTGGTTCAGTGATAGGACTCAGATAATTCCTAGAAAAGCATCAGGCCTGATGTGACTACTTTGCAGACTCCCAGCTGATGTATCTTAATCATCAGAGGATGGGATTTTCCTACTCATACATTTATTTCTCATCTAGTTCTCTTTTAGGAAGCGGCTTAAGCTCATACTTTTCTCAAAGTCTCCAGCAATGGACTCATTACTGATTTTGTATATAGAAGGGCATTCAGACCTTATCATCTGCATTGCACATGGGCATTAAACCATTTTTGGATTCTCAACCATGTGTGGAATGCTTTCAATGCTTCCCATATGAAATAAGGCATCCTGTGATATCCTCTTGGAGTCAAGGAGACATAAGCTTTTCCACTTGAAATAGTTTGCAGATGGTTATTTTAATTCCATAAAGTGTCAGTCACCCTTGAGAAATAGCAGGTCACTAACTATTTTGCCTATAAATAGCATAATAGGAATCAAGCCCATAGTTTATCTTTTATGTAGCTAATCCCATGTGTTTTCTTTCACTGAGTTCAAGTGAAAGTCACTCAGACGTGTCCGACTGTTTGTGACCCCAGGGTCTATACAGTTCATGGAATTCTCCAGGCCAGAGTACTGGAGTGGGTAGCCTTTCCCTTCTCCAGGGGATTTTCCCAAAGCAGGGATCAAACCCAGGTCTCCTGCATTGCAGGTGGATTCTTTACCAGCTGAGCCACAATGGAAGCCCAAAATATTAACTCTATATGTATTTATATCTATCACACTTATTTCATGTCTATGGTAAACATGTTAGGAAAAAATACAAGCAAGCATTGTATAGAGCTCTGTACCATCTATTTCATTTAATATCTTTATCAACTTGGTTTTTAGAGTTAACTGATAAAATATTCAGTAAAACATCTATATTGGTAAAAGCTGTTTCACACATCTTTGGAATGATAGAATCTTAATTTCCTCATCATCCACTCAGCAGAGATTTCACTTCCAAAATAGACAGAAGAAAATGCATTTTAAAGATACTTCTTCTGGAGTCTAGGTGAGTCAATCACTAACAGACCACTGTCAAAAATGGGGAAGACCCAAGAAGATTTACCTGGTTCCAAGCTAAAGATGAGTTCAGTTATAGAGACAATGAATTTGAGATAGGCAGAACACCTGACTGGAGAATTCCTAACTACATCTAAAGATGAAGGATTGAAGACCGGGCTAGAGATATGCACAGTAGTTGAAGTCTTAAAAATAGACACACTCTAAGAAAAAATAGCAGAAGCAAAATAAGAACAATAGGTGATCAATGATCGCCACATTTAGGAAGCAGGGAGAATGAAAAAGAAGGGACAGACAGGAGAGGTCAGTGTCAAAGGAAGTCAGAGGAAAAGCTAATTCAGGTAGAAAGGGATAGGCATTCAGTTTCATGTTAAAGAAGGGGATCCAGGTGAATGAAAAACTATCACTGACAACTCCTGACAATTATACTCTAAAAGGCCTCCTAAGGTCTTAAACATTTAAATAAATACTTTACTCATTTGTATGAGACATCACATTCCTACCTTCTGAACTGAAATACCTTGCTATCAATGATTAAGAATCACCTTGAACGAAGGCAGTAAAATCATTATTAGTAAGGGAACAAAATAAAAGAGATCAAATAAACAATAGAGTCCTTTTTAAAAACTGAAGTATATCGTCGGTTTATACTATTAGATTAATTAGGCCATTAATCACAGATATGTAAGGAAATAGGCAACCATGACACTGTTACAGCTGCAGTAGGGGAATGTTGCTGGTTGCTGGTAGGTCGCTTCAGTCGTGTCCAACTCTGTGTGACCCCATAGACGGCAGCCCACCAGGCTCCCCGTCCCTGGGATTCTCCAGGCAAGAACACTGGAGTGGGTTGCCATTTCCTTCTCCAATGTATGAAAGTGAAAAGTGAAAGTGAAGTCGCTCAGTTGTATCCAACTCATAGCGACCCCATGAACTGTAGCCTGCCAGGCTCCTCCATCCTTGGGATTTTCCAAGCAAGAGTACTGGAGTGGGTTACCATTGCCTTCTCCAAGGGAAATGTAGCTCAGGCTATATTTTAATATGTTTTGTGATAACTCAGATAAATTGATGATGCAGAAACTGTTCCGCCATCTCTGTATGTGTGTTTAGCCCTCTGTTTTCCCAGCACTCTCCTGTGTGTGTGTGTGTGTGTGTGTGTGTGTGTGTGTGTACCCCTCTGCTTTCCCCAGCAACACCCTCCCTCTTCCAGTCCTACACATCAGTTTTGTTTTGTTTTGTTTTCCTCATTTTCTTCTTTATTTCTAGGGTTTAAGTATTACTGACAAGGTTGACTGGACTAGGATCATCATAGTGGATCCTGATTCCAGGGCAACATGCAAAAAAACCTACACAGATCACTGGCAAGGACTAAAACCTAAGGGCTACTGATTTGGCATTTTCCAAAGTCTGAAGTCCTAAGTATTTTTCCAGATGTTGCCTGAGGGCCTCCACTGCCTCAGCACAACCCTGCCCTGCCAGGCAGCTGCAGTCAGCACTTCACGGTAAAAAGACCCCTCCTTGGTTTCCAACTTGGCACTAACCCTTGAAGGAAATTCAGACTCCCTGGGGGTGACCTCAGGGCCCCACACTCTTCCTAATCAAGTTGGCTTCCCTTTATACCAGTTTTTCCTTCTAAAGTGGTCTGCTGCCTCGACCCATGGAGACAATAACTATGTGGTCAGGAGGTAGGAATAGAGTTTTTTCCTATTTTATATGTATATATATATATAATTTTTATAATATAATAAAATTTTTATAATATTATGTTGAAAATTGTGAATTGAAAAGGGGGCTTTAAAGATACTTTGACTTAGCACACTCTGTGGTTAAATTGGGGAAAGGGAGAAGGCGTTTTATAATGCTGGGTATTACAAAATGGGCTTCCAGCTAGCTCAAATGTTGTTCAAGCAACAGACATTTTCCATAAAAGAATGTTCCAAGAAGTGAATTAGCATCCACCAATACTTTTAACCCATATAGAAGAAAAAAGTTACTCCCTCTGGGGTTAAGGGAGAGGGGGTAACTTAACAGAACCAGCATTTATTTTTAGAATGTACATTTACTCCACAGGGAAACCAGAGGTCATTTAAGGATGAGCTAAAGATAGAATGCACTCTATCGCCAAGTCTAGAGGCTCACTCTCAATCCTAGGGACAAGAGAGGATGCCATTTAGTGTCACTTTGGAAAGGACCAGAGCTAAATGTGCTATTTCATCTTAATTGTTCTTTTATTATAGTTTGGATACACAGTAATAATAATGGAGCTAACATCTATCTCATATGGGCACTGCCCTAGCTGCTTTGATTACTTGTTTCATGCTTGCAGTAAACTGATGCAGGCACTATTATTTTTTCATAAATAAATCAAACACCTGGGGCATAGAGGTGCATGGATCACATTGATAGTGTTCTGGTCATCTTGGTTGCCTAACAAATTATTTCAAAACTTAGTGGCTTAAAACAACAATATTACTTTACTGTTACTTCACTAAAAGTTGCCTGGGCTCAGCTGGGCAGCTCTTAGCGATTCTCACCTGGGGTCTCCCATGTGGTTACAGTCAGATGGCATGTGTGGCTGTTTCTCCACTCATGTGTCTGTCGACAGGATCCCATATGGGGCTGTCACACAGAACCCCACAGATGACCTCTTCATGTGGCCTAGACGTTCCCATGTCATTGCAGCTGTGCTCCAAAGACAAACATCCTGAGAAGACAAATAAAAGCTGTACTGCCTTAAAAAAACAAAACAAAACAAAACAAAAGTTTTATACTGAGTTATAGACTAACAGGAAGTTGCAAATACAGTAGTAAAGTTTCATGAACCCATCTCTCAGCTTCCTCATAGTGGTCTTTTATAACTATAGACCAATATCATCACCAGGAAATTAAAAACACAATTAACTAGACTATGAATTTAATCCATTTCACCAGTTGTTATGTGTACTCATTTGTGCATGTGTGTGTGTGCACACAGACATACATTCTGTGTAATTTGATTCCATGTTAAGATTCATATAATTGTCGGCACAATCAACATACCGAACTGGTCCATCAAGAACAACGTGTGCTATTTTTTTATAGTCACATCCACTTACTTTGACAACAGCTCACCTACTCTTCAACTTGATAGTTTGATCATTTCAAGAACGTTACATGAACGGAATTATATCTGTGTACTCTTCTAAGACTGCCTTTTTTCACTACACATAATGCCCTTTAGATCCATCCAATTGTGCAGGCATCAATAGTTAGTTCCTTTTATTGTTGTGTAACAGTTCACATATACCTTTTAAGACCTAGTCTTGAGAATCATATAATTTTACTTCTATGACAATTAGAGACCTATCCGGGTTCAAGGGGCGAAATATGCCCCCCCTCCCACCTTGAATGGAGTCAATAGCCCCTTATAAGAGCATGCAGTGGCCATCTGGGAAAATATAACCTGCCACAGATGGTAAGTGACAAAGATGGGTTTGACTCTAGATCTATTTTTAGAGCAACTACATGTGCATTCTTGCCACAACAATTGGGATGAAATATTACAAATTTAATTGAAGAATAGTTCTATAAGCGTAGTTTAAATATACAGCATTCATTATATTAATTTTAAAAATTTGGAGACAATTAGGAAAGGCTGGCAAAATTAGGATATCATATGATTATCATTTACATATGGAATCTAAACAAATGATACAAATGAACATATTTACAAAACAGAAACAGACTCACAGACTTCAAAAAACAAAAAGTTATGATTACTAAAGGGGAAGGAGAGAGAGAGATATATTAAGAGTTTGAGATTAATATATATACATTACTATATATAAAATAGATAATCAACAAAGACCTACTGTATAGCACTGGGAACTCTAGTCCATAATCTGTCATAACCTATATGGGAAAACAATCTGGAAAGAATGAATATATGTGTGTGTATAGCTGAATCACTTTGCTGTAGACCTGGAACTAATACAAGATTGTAAATCAACCGTATGCTAAAAAAAACTTAAATTTTAAAAAGTACTCTTAAAAACAATCTACAGGTCTTCACTGGTGGCCCAGTGGTAAAGATCTGCCTGCCAATGCAGAAGACACAGGTTTGATCCCTGGTCCAGGAAGATCCCACACGCCACGGAGCAGCTAAGGCCATGAGCCACAACTATTGAGCCTGTGCTCTAGAGCCTGAGAGCTCAGCTACTGAGTCTGCAAGCTGCAGCCACTGAAAGCACACACGCCCTACAGCCCACGCTCCGCAGCGAGAGAAGCCGCACAATGAGAAGACTTCCCACTGCGACTAAGAGTAGCACGTGCTCGCCACAGCTAGGAAAGCCCTTGTGCACCAACGAAGACCCAGCACAGCTGAAAAGAAACAAAACTAAAATCCAAAATTCAATGAAGCAATACCTACAATTAGAAAATAAAAAAGAACAGTCTACAGAAGCTGCCAGCTTTTCACGTTAAGTTAGAACTTTGGCAGGAATGAGACTAAGCTCTGTTCAAATATGGTAGCAAAAGAGTTGGATTTAATCAAAAAATCAGAGAAAGTAAGGGACTGGAAGTGAAAAGGACAGTTAGAGAAAAAAAATCCTTTCACTAATTTTTTTAAAAAATTTCTTCCCAGATTAACATTTGTATACTATTAAATACTACGTTATACTGATTACAATAGTGGGTTCATTTATTCCAGATTCTGAGATAAAGAGTTTATAGTACAGTATTTGTCATCTTTGTCATCTTTCTGAATGATATTCATTATAGAACCCCACTTTCAGAGCATTTCTCAACAAAGAACATGTCTTTAGAATGTATCCTGAAGTCTGATACAACTTGAGGAAGCATAAATAGACTGGGGTAGTATTTCTTAAATAGAAAGATGGATTGAAACAACTATTATGACTCAAAAACTAGAGTCTGTGTCCAGAAAATTATTTAGTTCATTTACTTTACCAAATCGAATGCTGAGGAACATGCTCAGAACTGGCAGTGCTGTTGGCCACCCAGCCTTCCACTCCACGGAGCAAGACAAGGCTTCAGCAATGCTCCCAGTCACGCCCAAGGTACCGTGAGTAGACACAGAGTCCCTGGGCCCTCCTGCACCTCAGCTGCTACCAGGATAAAGCAGCCGGGAGCCAGGCAATCACAAAGGTTTCTTTCATGCTGAGGTGAACACCAAACAGAAACAGCATCAATAACAACTGTGTTTGACACATATATTACATTCCTGGTCTGACTGCATGAGTCTATGGCATCACCATTTCTATACATCCAGAGCCACCATTCAAAAACGTTCCAGCCTTGGCGTTGTGCTGGTGGTGGACAGCTGTGTGTACATAGATGTCCTCAAATTTTGTAAAAGCACCACATATATTTCTCTGTTTGTTAGTGCCTTTAACTTATCCTCAAGAATAGGATGAAAAAAATTAAAAAAAAAGAATAGGATGGTATCTTTGAAATCCTGCCAAGAATCAAACAGTGCTTGTTATGAGGTAGCAAGTTTTGGTTGATTTACAGCTCCCATAGAACAAATTCTGAATCTAATCAGGATCGGACATAGGTGCCTCCCCACGACTTTGCATATCCTCTCTTTAGAATAATTTTTGTAACTACCAAGCTAAAATCTGACAACTAAAAACTAAGGAACATCGACTTTGCATTATCTGAACAAGACTGGCAATCTTTAACTTTGGTGTCCAAAGTTGGCCCATTGGTTTAGGACATAGGTCGTTGAAAATATTCTCTCTAGAAATTATTACCAAAATCTAGGATGTAGGTGAGAATATCACCAGATGTGGGTAATGCTATCTTGGGAGAAGCAGGGCAAGAGATATAAAGAGGGCAGAGAAAAAAGGAACAATGGATAGGAGGAAGAGAGATTTTATCCTTTTCTGTCCTCCACCCCTGCTCTTGGTCCTAACTGCTTAGGGAGTCTTACAGTGCCAGATTTAGTAAATAAATAAAAAGACACACTGTCTAGTTAAATTTCAGTATGAGCATTCCCCTGTGAAATATTTGGGACATACTTATAATAAAAAGGTTATTTACTGCTTATTTGAAATTAAAATTTGGAGCAAACTGCACTATCATGAGAACTGCAAAGATTTTGAAACAAAACATATAAATTTTAATCCTGCACAACTGCTTATTAATCATGAGATTCTGGGCATGTTGTTTCGCTTCTTTGAGCCTCAGTCTTCACATCTTAGGATGAAGAAATGACATTTCTTCACAGATTTGTCATAGGGATTAAAAATAAGCAATTACTGCAACTAGCAAGAGCTCAACAAGATGATGTCCTCTTGTTAACCATATTAACCATTATATTTGCTGCCTCATGTTTTCTACTTCTGAATCTAAAATATCTAAACTCCAAGTATTTTTACAGCCATCTTCTCCCTTCCCATTACCACTCTACTTCATGTAATATGGAGAACATGTGTTAATTTTCCACAGCTTTTTTCACCCACTACAGATAATCTTTAGTAATAAAGAGCCTAAGACTAAAGAATTTTCATTTGTAGCAACATGGACGGACCTAGAGATTATCCTACTAAGTGAAGTCAGAGAAAGACAAATACCATATAATATCACTTATATATGGAATCTAAAATATGACAAAAATGAACCTATCTACAAAACAAACTCACAGACGTACAGAACAGACTTGTAGTTGCTAAGGGGATGAGGGTTGGGGAGAGATGGATTGGGAGTTTGGGGTTAGCAGATGCAAGCTATTATCTAGATAGAATGGATAAACAACAAGATCCTACTGAATAGCACAGGGAACAATATTCAATATCCTGTGATAAACTCTAATGGAAAAGGATATGAAGCAGAATGTATATATGTGTGTTGTGTAATCACTTTGCTAAATAGCAGAAACTGGGCTTCCTGGTGGCTCAGTGGTAAAGAATTTGCCTGTCGATGCAGGAGACACAAGAAACACAGGTTCAATCCCTGGGTCAGGAAAATCCCCTGGAGAAGAAAATGGCAGCCCGCTCCAATATTCTTGCCTGGGAAATCCCATGGACAGAAGACCCTGGCGGGCTACAGTCCATGGGGTTGCAGGGAGTCAGGCACAACTGAGCACATGACACTTTACTTCCCAACTCAAAAGAGAGATGGAGTGTCCTGCAAAGCTGAGAGCTCGGGCTGTTGCAGGGACACGAGAGCACAGGATGGTTAGCGGGGCTCGCAGCACAGAACGCCAGCTGTCAGTGTTATTCCTTAAACACTGAACAATAATGAAGCTATTCACTGGAGAAAAGCTAAGAATTTAGCACTTCTCTCTTTGTGTGGAAGATCTGGAAAAGTCCAAGAGAATTATTTTTAGGGTTAAAAATTAGTTTCAGTGTCTCCCCCCTGAGTTATTAAAGAAAAGGGAAAGCGTTGTTTCTGTACCATCTAGGCCGGATCATTACAACTGACCTACTGACAGCTGTAACCACACTGAGAACACAAACTGCTGCTAAGGCGACAAAATATGCTTTGAAAGTTTTATTAATAAAACATAGCATTATGAAGGAAGCTTCACAGATGTGAAAGGAGATGTCTACCTCAGAAACCACAAGTGTGCAAAGCCTGGTCTCCATCATCCTCTGAAGCAGACTCTGCAACCCCAGAAATGAAGGATTGCTTTCAATACCCAAGGGGTTCACTGTACTCTGGAAGATCTGCCAAAATCTTTGTTTGCTTATGCAAAATCCTGGTGATCCCCTAATCATACTGGGAGACTCAGTTGATAGGCTTTAACTCGACTCACTGTTGGAGGAAAGTAAATGGAGAAGTCAGTCTAACAGCTTCTATCAATATTTAAATTCAACAATTCCACTATGAAATATCTATCTTAAGTGCATGCTTATTCACAAAGTTAAATATATATATTTTTAGAAAAAATGTCACTTTGGGATTGCTTATTATAGCAAACAGAAACATCCTCCATGTTTCTCAATAGAGAACAGTTGAATGGATTACGGTGTAGTCTTACTATGAAATATACACAGCAGTTAAAAAGGAGGAGATATGTTTATATATTCCAGCAAAGAGAGCTTTCTAAGACATACTTTTAGGGGGGTGGGAGAACTGCACAAAATATCATAATAATCTGATTACATTAAGAAAAATAAATGCCACAAGTGTTTCTGTATTTACCTAAGACCCTGATGCTGGGAGGGATTGGGGGCAGGAGGAGAAGGGGATGACAGAGGATGAGATGGCTGGATGGCATCGCCGACTTGATAGACATGAGTTTGAGTGAATTCTGGGAGTTGGTTATGGACTGGGAGGCCGAGCGTGCTGGGATTCATGGGATTGCAAAGAGTCGGACACTACCGAGTGACTAAACTGACTGAACTGATGTATACAAATGCTTTGTGTCTTGAGTTAGGCAAAAGTGTTACAACTAGAGAAAAATGTTTACTAGGGGAAATGGAGGGAGGGAGGTTACCACATTTGACTCATATACCTCTAAACCATTTGAGTTTTTGACAAGGTGTATGGGGCAATATGGAGAAGGCAATGGCACCCCACTCCAGTACTCTTGCCTGGAAAATCCCATGGACGGAGGAGCCTGGTAGGCTGCAGTCCCTGGGGTCGATACTAGTCGGACACGACTTCACTTTCACTTTCACTTTTCACTTTCATGCATTGGAGAAGGAAATGGCAACCCATTTCCAGTGTTCCTGCCTGGAGAATCCCAGGGACGGCAGAGCCTGGTGGGCTGCCTTCTATAGGGTCGCACAGAGTTGGATACGACTGAAGCAACTTAGCAGCAGTAGCAGCTTGGGCTTCCTGGGCTTCCCCTGTGGCTCAGCTGGTAAAGAATCCACCTGCAATGCTGGAGACCTAGGTTCAATCCCTAGGTTGGTAAGATCCACTGGAGGAGGAGGAGGGCAGGGCAACTCACTCCAGTATTCTTGCCTGGAGAATCCCATGGACAGAGGAGCCTGGCAGGCTGCAGTCTATGGGGTTACACAGAGTCAGACAATATTGAAGCAACTTAGAACTGGTGGCTCAGTGGTAAAGAATCCACCTGCCAATGCAGGAGATGTGGCTTCGATCCCTGGGTCAGGAAGATCCCCTGAAGAAGAAAGTAGCAAACCGCTCCAGTAGATTCTCTTGCATGGAGAATCCCATGGACAGAGGTCCATGGGGTAGAAAAAAGAGTCAGATAGGACTTACCAACTAAACAGAAACAACATTTGACAATTACTTGTATCATTTTAACTAATCACCTTTAGAAAGAAATGCAAAAAGAATTAACCATTTCAAATATTATCCTCAAATCTTATTTACTTATCTAAAAAGCCTAAAAATAAGTTGTGTACCTCATATCTAGGATTTCCTGTGGCCTCATACCTAGGACTTCCTGCATACATTCTCCTAGGATTCTGGCACCTAATTGCTCCAGGGACAGAGGAGACTCAGAGAAAGAATTACACCCTGGGCCAAGTAAAAATACCCAAGTTTTGCTCAGGGATTCTGCAGAAACATCCAAAAAGAGGAGATAGGTCATTTGTGAGTACACACGTATGATCACAGGAATGCTCAGATTGCCCTCACACTCAGGGATTTATAGCAAAGACTTAGAGTGAAAATGCTGTTTAAAACACCAACCAACAACCAAAATTAAAAGCAGCAGATTCTGTGAGTCACCAAAAACCTCCAACAGCAACGCATTGTAAGCTATAAAGAGGATTCAACCCGGGCATGTGTGGGATGGAGTTTCTTCACACCTGAGAGAGGAGACTGCAGGATGATGCTTGCCCGTGGAAGGGGAAGCTTCAGTCCTGGGAAGCTGAGAGTAGCCAGAGTCTCAAGCCGCCAGGCTGGGAGAGTGAAAGTGAGAAGCTAGCAGTGACAGGGGAGCATGAGGCCAAATACAGAGGTGGGCGGAAAACACAAGACAGGAGGGCACGGGGGACCCCCTGGAACTTTGTGAGCTTCTAGGGAGGCATCTGTAGGAAACGAAAACTTCCTCCACTCTGTGGTAGAGAACCGGTGTATTAATGCTGTTTACTCTTCTTAGACTCTGTTATAAGCCCTGCCCCCAGGCCCATGTGGCTGAGGAAACCTGTGCATGCTCAGTGGCTCAGTCATGTCTGACTCTTTGTGACCCCATGGACTGTAGCCCACCAGGCTCCTCTGTGCATGGAATTTTCCAGGCAAGAATACTGGAGTGGGTTGCCATTTCCTAGTCTAGGGGATCTTCCTGACCCAGGGATCGAACCCACATCTACTGCACTGGAGGCAGATTCTTTACCACTGTGCCCCCTAGAGATCCAGGTTACAATTAAGAACCAAGCCCACTTAAGTCTCACTTCATTTCTGAAATCTTTTTTTGAAATGTTCTATTTGGCCTGCATACGGTCAACATTTAAAACCAGATTCTGAGCAGGAAGACGAGATGGCAGTGACTGATAACTGGGTGATCTGAGTGAGAAAAAAAAAAAGAAAAGAAAAAGGGATCCAAGATTCTGAGATGAAGGAACTGTTCCATGACCTGGTGAAGGGAGTGTAGTCTTCTCCCAGGGTTCCATCTCTAACTATTAATCAGATCAGAGATTCTCAAGGGTGATGGTGAAGGGGAGGGAGGCAGTACCAGCATATAGGGAGAGGGGAAATCTGTTGTTGGGATGCAGCAAATTCTATACTAAATTGCAATTTTATCTCAGGGAGAGTTGTGAAAATCTTGTTTTTGATAATATACATTTTTATATGTAATATAATGTGAGATGGTTTAGTTTATCAAAATTAGGGTGGTCTAAATTTTTTGAGAACACGGAGGTCAATCTCATTTATTTTATTGCTCAGATCCTTTTATGTAGTGGGGGTAGATTTACAAACTAGGATGATATTATTTTGATTAAAATGTAATTAACAGCTAACACGCAATGAGCACCAGGATACCCTATGAGTAGAGTTCCCAGAAGAGAAGAAGTACTCCCCTCAGTAGCGGGCCAATGTGTGCTCAGTTGCGTCTGATGCTTTGCAGCCCCATGGACTGTAGCCTGCCAGGTTCCTCTGTCCATGGAATTTCCCCAGGCAAGAAGACTGGAGCGTTATTTTTGTTAAAATATAATTAACAGCTAACATGTAATGAGTAGTCTTGTTATACCAGATAATTGTCTAAGTTGTACACATGAATGATCCATTTAATTCTCTTAACAGCTTCATGAGGTAGATACTCTTAAGATCCTCCTATTACTGGTAGACGAGTGAGGCATAGAGAGGTTAAGCAACTTAGATCACACAGCCGTAAGTGGCCAGAGCAGGATTTGAACCCAGAGATCCTTCTCTGAAGCCCTTCTCTACACTGACTGTAAAGAGCTGAAATTTGGCGGGGTGGGGTGGTGATGGTGGTAGTGTTAATAAATAAAATCTACTTTTTCCTCCTTGCCTAAATTTGGAGCCATTGACAGATAAACACAGAAATCAGGCAAGGAGAAAGCAGATACTAAAGGATGGCTTGGATTTCTGGCCAAGCAGCCTTGCTACTGCTTCCCTCTCAATGAGGCTGACCTTCCCACCCAGGCTCAGCACTACTCTGCAACCGCAGGTCCCCCTCAGACACCCCCACTCCCTACCATGGGGAGAAGCAAGGCGGAAAGGACTCCCAGTTTACTAGACAGATAATTCATTCCTTTACCCCACGGAAGGAATGAATGTTGGTAAAGCTAGGTTTGAAGGCCAAGGTCATTTCTCTAATGAGTATAGTGGAGCATGTATTCTTCCAACATGCTCAAAAATGTATAGAAGGAGTTCTATAAAAACAAAAAAGTGGGTGTATGAGCAAAGACATTGGGGCAACAATCAAGTCAGAGAAATTATAATTATTTTCTGTTACAATCCAAGGTGAGTTATGCTTTTCAGGAAGATGACTGATTCATGATCGATTGTTAAAAGAAGAAAAAGAGCTTAAATCAGAGACAGAGTCAGGGCAGATGTTCCGATAGTTGCCATCAATGCACCAACCAGGTACCCTCTACTCCAGTGGAGTGGACATACGAGGGTTTCACTGTAGAGACCCTGCTTATGACCCACTGTTCCTGGCTTTTTCCCTCTTCTGTTGCAGACATCAGGGAACAGCTGGTGAGATGAACCACAAGTGATACACCAAAGCGTTTGGAGGCAGCCAAGAGCAATAAAAATTGCCTCTCTCCAACTGCAGTATGGAGTGGACTTTTTCTGACAGGTCACAAAGAAGGAAACACTGAATCATTTTATTCTTGAACAGTAAGGTTCAAGGACACACTTCATGTGTCCAGCTGAGATGGGGTATACAGAAGAACAGTTATAAACTGCTCTGTTTCTAATTTTTGCTCATTCCAGGCACACTCAAGATGGATCCAGTACTATCATTATGCCTATTTTCTTTGTGATACTTTTTATTGAAAAATATTGAGTTGGCCAAAAAATCTGTTTGAGTTTTGCCATATCATCTTATGGAAAAACTTGAATGAACCTTTTGGCCAACCCAATAGCAGGTATGCAGAAAAGAGCAGATGCTCTAGTAAGTACGCAACTCAGTGATGCTTTATAAGTTGAACATAGTCTTGTACCAGCCTCAGATGAAGACCGAGACATTGCCAACCCCCCAAAGCACTCACTTCTTCCCTTGGCCACAAAGATTTGGTAATCACTATGCTAACTTCTGGGCTTCCCTGATAGCTCAGTTGGTAAAGAATTCGCCTGCAATCCGAGAGACCTGGCTTCAATCCCTAGATCGGGAAGATCCCCTGGGGAAGGGAAAGGCTACCCACTTCAGTGTTCTGGCCAGGAGAATTCCACGGGCTAGTCCATCGGGTCGCAAATAGTCCGACATGACTGAGAGACTTTCACTTCACTTCACTTCACTTCACTCCACTCTGACGTCTAGGGTGTCTCAGATGTCCCTGTGGTAAAGAATCCACCTGCCAATGCAGGAGACATGGGTTCAACCCCTGGGTGGGGAAGATCCCCTGAAGGATGAAATAGCCACCCACTTTAGCCTGGTGGGCTGCAGTCCATAGGGTCGCTAAGAGTCAGACACAACCGAGCGGCTTTACTTTCACTTTTCACTTTCATGCATTGGAGAAGAAAATGGTAACCCACTCCAGTGTTCTTGCCTGGAGAATCCCAGCGACAAGGGAGCCTGGTGGGCTGTTGTCTGTGGGGTCTCACAGAGTCAGACATGACTGAAGTGACTTAGCAGCAACAGCAGCAGCCAGTACTCTTGCCTGGAGAATCCCATGGACAGAGGAGCCTGGTGGGCTACAGTCCATGGGGTCACAAAGAGCACAGCACAGCACCTTGACTTCTGATAGCTTGGATTAGTTTTCCCTATTTTTGACCATTATATGTGTGGATCAGATCATATGTGTTCTTCTTTTCATTCCACGTGATAGTGTCGAGATTCATTCTTATATGAGCAGAGCTAACATGCACCTGCTCGAGACTTTTGAGAATTTAAGGGTACAGGATGAAATAAGATTTCACATGACTAACAAAGACGTTTCATTTCTCTTCAACAATGCATAATTCATCTTGGTGTCAGATACCCGAAGACAAATGGCAAAGCTAGCCACAATTTATTTCAACAAGAAGAGGAGATGAATAAAGGAGAACTGATATGGACAACTTTGATTATCTGCTTCACACTGAGATTTCAAAAGTTTATTGTTAAAACAAGGTCACTTGGACTCATTTGGGAGACCTGGCTTCTGGCCTCAGCTCTGTCTGTGGTTTAAGGGACATTTCTTATCTCCCTGACCCAGAGAAGGTTTTACTAAATATTCCCAAATTCCTTCTAGTTTTTACAGCTGTGGGTTCTGTGATTCCAGCTCCAATCCCCTGATGTCAGCACAGCCAGGTCACAGGGCTGTGACGTCGCCTGCTGCTGCAGCCCAGCCAGCTGGTACAGAGAGAAGAGCCAGTTTAACTTGGAGATAGTAACACAGGGAAAGAACCAGTCTCATTTTACATGTTGTACTGGAGACAAATTTACCCATGTTTACGCACAATGTATACTATTTTTAACATTACAATTCCCACTTTAAGGCCTCTTAATAGCTCCTATACCTTATTAAGCAGGGCCTATCTTAGAGGGGAGATGAGGATGGAGGATCAGGGCAGGGGTCTATTTAGCATCCCCATGACCTTATCCCACTCATGACATCATTTCTAATTGTATCTACCCCCCAGTGTTGAAAGGAACAACAAAAAACTCTTTATCTGTCAACTTCAAATCTTATTTCAACACTTGCATCTTCTTTCCAGGTCATCATGGAGCCGTATCTTTTATCTTTCTAATATTAGCTTGTAAACAGCACATTTAGAGTCCATTATAATTTAAATATTTTCAGTATTAAATTTTAACAGTTAAAGTATACTACTTTTTATAACCCTACTTTGACTTTCTTTTTGTTTTTCTTATTCAGTTCAGTTCAGTCACTCAGTCATGTCTGACTTTCGGTGACCACATAGACTGCAGCATGCCAGGTTTTCCTGTCCATCACCAACACCCGGAGC
The DNA here is from genome assembly GCA_006408675.1 of Madoqua kirkii. Lineage (NCBI taxonomy): Eukaryota > Metazoa > Chordata > Mammalia > Artiodactyla > Bovidae > Madoqua > Madoqua kirkii. The sequence goes on from SJYC01131228.1 coordinate 17,952, forward strand.
TTGCTCAAATACATGTCCATCAAGTGGATGATACCATCCAACCATCTCATCCTGTGTTGTCCCCTTCTCCTACTGCCTTCAGTCTTTCACAGCATAAAGATATCTTTTCCAATGAGGCAGTTCTTCGCATCAGGTGGCCAAAGTATTAGAGTTTCAGCTTCAGCATCAGTCCTTCCAATGAATATTCAGGATTGATTGCCTTTAGGATGGACTGGTTGGATCTCCTTGCAGTCCAAGGGATTCTCAAGAGTCTTCTCCAACACCACAGTTCAAAAGCATCAGTTCTTCGGTGCTCAGCTTTCTTCACAGTCCAACTATCACATCCATACAAGACGACGGGAAAAACTAAAGCTTTGAGTAGGCAGACGTTTGTTGGCAAAGTAATGTCTCTGCTTTCTAATATGTTGTCTAGGTTTGTCATAATTTTTCTTCCAAGCAGCAAGCATCTTTTAATTTTACGGCTGCAGTGATTTTCGAGCCCCCCAAAATAAAGTCTCTCACTGTTTGCATTGTTTCCCCATCTATTTGCCAGGAAATAATGGGACCAGATGTCATGATCTTAGTTTTCTGAATGTTGAGCTTTAAGCCAACTTTTTCACTCTCCACTTTCACTTTCATCAAGAGACTCTAGTTCCTCTTCACTTTCTGCCATAAAGGTGGTGTCATCTGCATATCTGAGGTTATTGATATTTCTCCCAGCAATCTTGATTCCAGCTTGTGTTTCTTCCAGCCCAGCATTTATGATGTACTTTGCATAGAAGTTAAATAAGCAGGGTGACAATATACACCCTTGATGTACTCCTTTTCCTATTTGGAACCAGTCTCTTGTTCCATGTCCAGTTCTAACTGTTGCTTCCTGACCTGCATAAAGATTTCTCAGGAGAAAGGCCAA
>SJYC01131230.1:0-21634 GCA_006408675.1 Madoqua kirkii
TGTCCTACTCTTTTGGACCCCATGGACTGTAGCCCACCATGCTCCTCTGTCCGTGGGATTCTCCAGGCAAGAGTATTGGAGTGGGTGGCCATTTCCTTTTCCAGGGATCTTCCCAACCCAGGGATCAAACCCGGGTCTCCTGTATTGCAGGCAGATGCTTTATCCTCTGATTCACCAAGGAAGCAAAGGAAGGGTAAATACAATCCCAATAATCCCATCATTCACATGTTATGTGCTCAAACAGTTAAACAATTGGCCAATAATCAATAAGCCTGAGGTTACACTCTGGTAGGTACAGAAAAATTTATGGCCTGTCCGAGGCAGGGGTGATTAGTGCATGTTTTCATGGTGACTCAGAGGTTAAAGCATCTGCCTGGAATGCAGGAGACCTGGTTCGATCCCTGGATCAGGAAGACACCCTGGAGAAGGAAATGGCAACCCACTCTAATACTTTTGCCTGGAAAATCCCATGGAGGGAGGATCCTGGTAGGCTACAGTCCATGGGGTGGCAAAGAGTTGGACACGACTGAGCGACTTCACTTTTACTTTCTTTTCTTTCAATCTGGATACAGTCTTCAAGGTTCCCCTGTCCGGAGGGGGTCTTAGCCTTCTGTTGTCATTTCCGTAGGCACTAAACACAGAGTTCAGCATCCATTTGAGAGATGGCCGAGCGTGATCAGCATGAACAGGCCTAAGATGGAGTCCAGGCCCTATGAATTCCTTTTTCATTCCCACCTCTTGATGTTCCTAATTTCTGTAACGAGCATCATTTATTGCGATATATTGTACCCTAGCCCTCTGGCCAAGCACATGAGAGAACACTATCAACCTCTGGGTTACAAAATTCATAAGACTTGTAAGAAGCAGGGTCCACAAAGCGGTATGATTAGAACGATTATGACAATAGTAACAGTAGTTTTTCACCAGTCTCTCTTTACCCAGGACAGGACTGAAGTACAAAAGGGAATATTTTCATCAGACATGGCTTTCACTTGATTTTACATATCCTCCAAGGCAGTAGATACATTTTCAGACAGATCAGGGATGTATACACAACATTTGACTTTAATTATGGTGTAAGTCCCCTCCTGGGCTGCTGTGAGTATGTCTAATGCCATCCTATTTTGAATGATTTTCTTTCTTATCTGAATTTGTTCTACATTCAAGGCTTGAATGGCTTTTGTACTGTCTAAAAGGGTCTGTTTAGGGAAATTAGTTAAAGCCTCTACCTTAACCATGATATCTGTTGTCCCTATAGAGGGTACAAACAAGGCAGCAAAATAGTCATATTATTGGAACTGAATCATGTCTATCTTACATGCAGATAGGGCAGGTTTACTGGAGTTCAGTGTAGGCTAGACTTAATACTGTCATGGGCAAAAACATTCTAGTGTGCAATGCCCTATCCAGCCAACTGGTAGCCATGGCCATAAATTAAGCCTGCAGAGCCCCTGGGTCTCACTGGGGGTACCCAACGGATTTTAGAATTATATTTCCAACTGAAACCGGGCCACTGAACAGAATGATTGGGGTGATAGGTAACTTCAAAGATTTGTTTACATTGTTCAGGGGACAAATAACCCATATATTTTAATTTTGGGGGGTCTAGGTGGTGGTCTCCAAATCCAACTTTGTGTTCTCTTTGTTCTCAGCAAATAGTAGTGGGAGTAATCAACTGTCTTTTCTCAGGAGTTATCCAGAAATATTCACCCCAAACCTGGTAGTATTGTTCAAGGTACCGGGAGGCCTGTCCCTCTTTTGTAAGGGAGTCCCTCTCCTTTTTATTTTTCATATATGAAGTATAAGTCCTTGTAAGACTAGTTCAGTTCAGTTCAGTCGCTCAGTCGTGTCTGACTCTTTGCGACCCCATGAATCGCAACACGCCAGGCCTCCCTGTTCATCACCATCTCCTGGAGTTCACTCAGACTCATGTCCATCGAGTCGGTGATGCCATCCAGCCATCTCATCCTCTGTCGTCCCCTTTTCCTTCTGCCCTCAATCCCTCCCAGCATCAGAGTCTTTTCCAGTGAGTCAATTCTTCTCATGAGGTGGCCAAAGTACTGGAGTTTCAGCTTTAGCATCATTCCTTCCAAAGAAATCCCAGGGTTGATCTCCAGAATGGACTAGTTGGATCTCCTTGCAGTCCAAGGGACTCTCAAGAGTCTTCTCCAACACCACAGTTCAAAAGCATCAATTCTTCAGCGCTCAGCCTTCTTCACAGCCTTCTTCACAGTCCTACTCTCATATCCATACATGACCACTGGAAAAACCATAGCCTTGACTAGACGGACCTTAGTCGGCAAAGTAATGTCTCTGCTTTTGAATATACTATCTAGGTTGGTCATAACTTTTCTTCCAAGGAACAAGCGTCTTTTAATTTCATGGCAGCCTATCCATACATGACCACTGGAAAAACCATAGCCTTGACTAGACGGACCTTAGTCGGCAAAGTAATGTCTCTGCTTTTGAATATACTATCTATGTTGGTCATAATTTTTCTTCCAAGGAACAAGCGTCTTTTAATTTCATGGCAGCCGTCACCATCTGCAGTGATTTTGGAGCCCCCAAAAATAAAGGCTGACACTGTTTCCCCATCTATTTCCCATGACATGATGGGATCAGATGCCATGATCTTCGTTTTCTGAATGTTGAGCTTTAAGCCAACTTTTTTGCTCTCCTCTTTCACTTTCATCAAGAGGCTTTTTAGCTCCTCTTCACTTTCTGACTAGTGTTCATGTTAAATGTAACCCTATGTCCCCGGCCCATATGGCTCTCCTGGCTTTTTCTTACACCAGGAGAGCAAAGAAATGTTATGATTGGTGAGAGAAAGGAAAGTCCCTTCCTGTTGTTTCAAGGAGCACAGTGGTATAAAGTCCCCATAATGAAGTGGCAGTACCCACCACGGGAGTCCATCCATTACTGACAAGGGCGTAGCTCTACACAGCCAACAGTGGAGGAGTTGTGGAAGTCATGTAAGAATGTACCCGTGAGATGAAGACGTTGTCCTGTGCAGGAACAGTGGTCAGCTTCAGAATTGTGTTGGTGAGGCTGAGTAGCAGGAGTCGTTTACCCAGCTCTGTCTTAGAGAGGGCTCATCCGAGACTTCATTTTCTTCTTCCTCTTCAGAATGATCTTGGTTTCCCGTGGGTCAGTGGAGTCCTTCTGGGTGGTCCACTCGGCGTCTTCCAGGTCAGCGTGGTATGCCTTCTTTGCTCTGTTATGATGGATCCAAGGGGCAATGTCTGCAACTTTAACTGTGGTAGGGCTGCTTAAAACAACAGTAAATGGACTTTCCATTGGGGGCCTAGTGTGTCATGCTTTCAGTCTTTCACCCATACCTGGTCCCCTGGTATAAACTCATGCATTTGCTCCCCCAAGGAGAACAGTATTCTTTCTTGCACAAACCTACTTACTTAATTAATTACCTTACCTAGTTTTTCCATCTGCTGTGATATCTCATCTACTCTTATCTGAAGTATGTCAGTTGCTACTTGTCTTATTATGGGAGGAGGCCTCTCATATACAATTTCGTAGGGAGAATAGCCATGGGACCGTGGAGTCACCCTGAGTTTGAGCAAGGCCATGGGAAGTAAATGTACCCAGGAATAGTCAGTTTCTATAATCCATTTAGAAAGCATCTCAGAGCTACCATTCCAGAGCTCTGAGGCCGGTAGGCAGTGTGTAACTTCCATTTTATATTCATGGCTTTACTTGTTGTATCAGATCTGATATGAAGGCTGGGCTGTTATCTGATCCTATGCTGGTGAGGAATCCAAATCGAGGAACTATTTCCCTAAGCAGGCTCTGAGTCACTTCTGATGCTCTTTCAGTTCTGGTGGGGAAGGCCTCCACCCATCTCGAGAATGTACATATCAAGACCAACAGGTAATGAAAATGGTGATATGGTTTCATCTCAGTGAAGTCCACTTCCAGATGTTCAAAGGGAAGGGTACCTTTTAGTTGGATACCTGGGCGTTTTGGTCTGCACCCTGGAGCAGCGTTAATCTGAGTGCAGGCATTGCAATTTTGGGATTCCATTCTACATAGGAGAGGCAAGGAACCAGAAAATACCTTCGGATCAATTTCTCCAATTTGTCATTTCCTAGGTGAGTCATCAGAGAAGGCAATGGCACCCCACTCCAGTACTCTTGCCTGGAAAATCCCATGGATGGAGGAGCCTGGTAGGCTGCAGTCTATGGGGTCGCTAAGAGTTGGACACGACTGAGCGACTTCACTTTCAATTTTTACTTTCATGCATTGGAGAAGGAAATGGCAACCCACTCCAGTGTTCTTGCCTGGAGAATCCCAGGGACAGGGGAGCCTGTTGGGGTCCTGTTTATGGGACTGCACAGAATCGGACATGACTGAAGCGACTTAGCAGCAGCAGCAGGTGAGTCATATGGTGAGCTTGGCTCACCAGAGGGGGCCATCTCTTCGGCACTAGTAGCTTACCACCTGGTAGCTCTCACCATCTTTTTTCTGTTTTGGTGGCTCTCTCCACCTCAGCTAGTTGGTTTTGAGCCTCAGTGTATGTCGAGGAGTCTAGGGCCAGCTCGGGTAGCTTAGTTAGGACAAATGTTCCCATGAGGATTTCCTGAGATTCCTTTCTGTCCTCGGCTGCCCGTCTGGTGGTCTCATCAGCCAGCCTATTTTCTCAAGCCTGTGGGGTGTCTTCCTTCTGGTTCCCACGGCAGTGCATGACTGCTACCTCGTGGGGCTCCAGACAGCGTCTAGCAGAGTCAGGATCTCCTCCTTATTCTTAATGTCCTTTCCATTGGCTGTTAGAAGGCCTCTCTCCTGATACAGCGCCCCATGTACGTGGAGTGTAGGGAAAGCATACCGGGAGTCGGTGTAGACGTTCACTCTCTTACCCTTTGACAATTGCAGCGCCCGGACTAAGGCCCATAACTCTGCTCACTGGGCTGACCAGTGCTGTGGTAAGGAGCCGGCCTCAATAACAGTCCTCTCTGTGACTACAGCAGAGCTTGACAGTCTCTGTCCTAGCTTTACCAGGCTGGTGTCATCAGTATGCAGAGTCCAGTCAGGATTTGAAATTGGCCTGTTTCGGAGGTGTGGACGGCTAGCATCAACCTCCTCTAAAGACTTCCTTGCAATCATGGGTAGGTCCACCTTCTCCCGTTGGGAGAAGGGTTGCCAGGTTTAAACCCTGGCAAGGCTCGATATGGAGGTTGGGATTTTCACATAGCAGTCCCTGGTATTGAATGAATAATCTGGGAATTTGACTGCCATTTGACATCATCCTTGAAGGAGGGTGTTGACTTCACATGGGACCTTTACGATCAGATCCTGGCCGAAAGTCAGCCTTGTGGCTTCACATACCAGTAAAGCGACCGTGACCCCTGCCTGTAGACAGCTAGGCCACCCGGTGGCAACATTATCAAGTCGCTTTGAAAGGTAAGCTATTGGCTTGTCCCACGTTTCCAAGGTTCGAGTCAAAATCCCCACGGCTGTTTTATCTTTCTCGGTCACATATAAGGTGAATGGTTTGGTGAGGTCTGTCAATCCCAAGGACCCCGGGGGGTGGAGGTGATTGCTAGTCTTAGCTCTTCAAAGGCTTTCTGCTGTTTCTCAGTCCAACTTATTGGATTTTCTTCAGGCCCTGTCAGGAGCTCAAATAGGGGCTGGGCTATTTGAGAATATATTGGAATCCAAATTCTGCAGAATCCCGCGGCCGCTAGGAACTCTCTGACTTGCTGCCGAGTCTTAGGCATGGGGAGCCTCAGAATTACTTCTTTTTTAGATTGGTCAGGCAACCTTTTGCCTTCTCTTAAGACAAACCCAAATACCTTACCTCCTCCTTGCAGATCTGTGCTTTTTTCCTCAACACTCAGTATCTCACCTCTGCCAGTAATTGCAGGAGCGCTTGGGTCCCTTCCCAGCATTCTTCCCGAGTCTCAGCGGCCAGCAATAGGCCATCTACATATTGCAGAAGCCAACACCCATACCTTTTAGGCTGGAAAGCTTTCAGGTCTGAGGCCAAGGCTTCTCCAAAGATGGTTGGGGCATTTTTGAACCCTTGCAGGAGACTGGTCCAAGTAAGCTGCTGCTTATTGTCTCCAATTGGGTCCTCCCATTCAAAGGCAAAGATGGATTGTGACACAGGTGCTAGGCATATAAAGAAAAAGGCATCTTTGAGGTCTAAGCAAATATAGATCCTTGTCTTAGGTGGGAGGAGACTAAGTAAGGTATAGGGGTTTGGCACAGTCGTGTGCAGAGTTATAGTGGCCTGACCAATCTGAGATCTTGTACAGGCCTGTAGTCTCGTCCTCTTTCCTTCTTTACCAGTAAGATTGGTGTGTTTCAGGCTGATTGACATTCCACCAGAATGTCTGCCTGCTTTAGCCTATTAATGTGAGGCAGAATCTCCATCCGGGTTTCTATGGGTATTGACGCTTTCTCACCGGGGTGGCTCCTGGTTTGAGTTCTATTATTATAGGGGCGTGGTGTCTGTCTAGCCCAGGGGGGTTATCTTCAGCCCAGACCTCAGGGAACAGCTGAGTTAGCCTTTTCTCCAACTCTGTTGCCTTATCTTGTCTGTCTCCAGGGGCTCATGTAGCCTCCATTTGTCTTGAGAGGGCACAAAGAGGGAGAATAAGTAGGTTGTTGTGCCCACCCGAAAAGTAGGCCTCTCTTCAGGAGAGAAAGTTACTTGTGCTCCCAGCTTGGAGAGTAAGTTTCTCCCTGGCAGGAGTACTGGGCACTCAGGGATACAGAGGAAATCATGAGTCATTTGGTGACCACCCTTCCCCTTCATCTGACATTTTCTGAGCTGGCAAAATGACTTAACCATTTCTTCTCCCGAAACCCCAGTTACGGCGGCAGTCCTTTTAGGCAGTGGCGCCACTGGCTTAGTTACCACGGACAGTGCTCCGGTGTCACCATAAGTCAATGTCTTGGTCCCGATTTTTTAAAGTTACCATGGGCTCAAGGGCACCTGATGTCTTTGAGCCCCGGCATTCCTATTCAGTCTCTATGTTAATGAGTTCTGCAATCGGGAGGAGTTTATTCTCCCTTCTTTCTGGGCACTTATTTTTTCAGTGATCGAGCCCCCAGCATCCGTCGCATTGATTTGGCTGTAATGGAGCCCGAGGCCTCCACTGGGACCGGTTGGAGAGCTGTCCTGACCTCGAAGCTGAGGGGGGATTTCTTTCCTTTGGTGGTGGAAAAGTCTTTGGAAGACTTTCCAACAGCAGCAGCCAACATTGAAAACCTCTCTCTGTTTTCCTCTGCTCGTCTTTATACCTTTTTTCATATATATATATATATATATTTATTTTATTTTATTTTTTTGCTATTTCCGTGTCCCTAGTTCAGAACACCTTATCTGCTATTTCAATCAGCTGAGAACTAGACATGGATAGAACTCCCTCGGTCTTTTGAAGATTTCGTTTTATGTCAGGACACGCTTGCGAGATAAATGTCGAATTGATAACAATCTGGGAGCCCCTAGCTTCTGGATCTATGGCTGTATAGAATCTGCAGGCCTCACAAAGTTTCTCGTAAAATTCAGAAGGTGACTGGTTCCCCTTCTGAACTATTTCAGCCGGTTTTGACATGTCCATCGGCCTCCGGGCTCCCCTTTTAAGTCCCTGTATAATCGCTGTCCGGTATCTTATGTCGAATTGATAACAATCTGGGAGCCCCTAGCTTCTGGATCTATGGCTGTATAGAATCTGCAGGCCTCACAAAGTTTCTCGTAAAATTCAGAAGGTGACTGGTTCCCCTTCTGAACTATTTCAGCCGGTTTTGACATGTCCATCGGCCTCCGGGCTCCCCTTTTAAGTCCCTGTATAATCGCTGTCCGGTATCTGTCTACTTGGATTTTTTCCTCCTCTGTATTATAGTCATAATTAGGTCTGTCAGTGGGGAAGTCTTGCTCTATCCGCCTCTCTGGGTTAGCAGTGCCCTCAGGAACCATCTCCTGTAACCATTTCCTCGCCTCAATGTTGATCCTCTATCTCTCTTCTGAAGAGAGATACTAGTAACTGCGTTATATCATCCCAGGTTGGTCGATGGGTGTGGAAAATGGTCTCTGTTAGTCTTGTCATGCCCTGGGTTTCCACCAAGTAAGAGGCGGAGTGTTTTTGCCAGTTCGGTATATTGGTTGATGAAAAGGGCTGATAGTAATAGGCTACAGGAGCCTGGTGATAATTACCGTCTTCTCCTATCATTGGAGGTTGCTGGACTCCTCTGAGGGGCATCTGCAAGGGTATTGTTTCTTCTGACTCTTTGGCAGAGCGGAGCCTTTGTTTAATTTCAGTGGTTCCTCCCCTTTGTCCGGGAGTATTTACCAGCAGTGGAGGGTAGAGTTTAGGGAATGTAGTTGCAGCATCCCGGGTGGGAGAGTCCGGTGGGCTCATTGTTCTTGCGAGATAAATGTCGAATTGATAACAATCTGGGAGCCCCTAGCTTCTGGATCTATGGCTGTATAGAATCTGCAGGCCTCACAAAGTTTCTCGTAAAATTCAGAAGGTGACTGGTTCCCCTTCTGAACTATTTCAGCCGGTTTTGACATGTCCATCGGCCTCCGGGCTCCCCTTTTAAGTCCCTGTATAATCGCTGTCCGGTATCTGTCTACTTGGATTTTTTCCTCCTCTGTATTATAGTCATAATTAGGTCTGTCAGTGGGGAAGTCTTGCTCTATCCGCCTCTCTGGGTTAGCAGTGCCCTCAGGAACCATCTCCTGTAACCATTTCCTCGCCTCAATGTTGATCCTCTATCTCTCTTCTGAAGAGAGATACTAGTAACTGCGTTATATCATCCCAGGTTGGTCGATGGGTGTGGAAAATGGTCTCTGTTAGTCTTGTCATGCCCTGGGTTTCCACCAAGTAAGAGGGGGAGTGTTTTTGCCAGTTCGGTATATTGGTTGATGAAAAGGGCTGATAGTAATAGGCTACAGGAGCCTGGTGATAATTACCGTCTTCTCCTATCATTGGAGGTTGCTGGACTCCTCTGAGGGGCATCTGCAAGGGTATTGTTTCTTCTGACTCTTTGGCAGAGCGGAGCCTTTGTTTAATTTCAGTGGTTCCTCCCCTTTGTCCGGGAGTATTTACCAGCAGTGGAGGGTAGAGTTTAGGGAATGTAGTTGCAGCATCCCGGGTGGGAGAGTCCGGTGGGCTCATTGTCCCTCCAGCTGAGGCTGCAGCCTGCCAGCAGGGCGGCTCTACAACCTGTGGAGCTGTTGGGACCGTTGAGGAGTCCAGGAGGCTTGCTGGTCTTGTGCTGGTTCCTCCAGTTGGGCCTCCAGTGGCCGTGGTGATACTAGCTGGTGGGATCACCATCCAATACAGTGGTGGGGGAAGTTCATCTCCTTCAGGGCCCTGTAAAATTTCCTTCTCATCCTTGGTTACCTTTTGGGCCATCAAGATTTTTCCTTCCCCGCCATAAGCATAAAAACGGGCCCATTTAGGGGGGGGTCTTGGGCTATTCCCAGCCAAGAGTCTATGTATGGGAACTGATCGGGGTGTCTAGGCTTTCCCATAACTATAGCATAGACTGCCTTTATGAGGTTTAAGTCCATAGTTCCCTCTGGTGGCCAACCAACTCCCATTGAAGGCCATTCGACTTCACAAAGGGTGTGGAGCTGGCCTGGAGTCATTTTTCTCTCATAGTCTCCATGGAATCTTTTTTTTAAGTTTTTAATCATATTCTCCAATACAGTGGCCTTAGATCTGCTTCCTCCCATTTTCTTACCTCTGGATTCCCACGTCCCAGGGCTTTCCTGAGAAGCCAATCTACCTGTTTCCACTGGAAGGGGAGATGATGGGTCACACAGCAGATGGGTACCTCCTGGTGGAATTCGATATTCTCTTTCTAAAATCCTGTGGCGACCTCTCTGCACGTTTCCTAAAACGGCATGGACCCACCTCCTGACTGGCTTTCTTAATCCCGAAGTTCCCTTTCTTTATCCCTGTCACGGCCGTCGACTGGAGTGCCGAGCAGCCATTGTCGCCACCCTAAACCAGTTTTCTATGCGTCTCCCTTCTGGTCCCTCCCAGGGGGCTGATCAGGCCCCCTCTTCCTCCCTAACGAGTAGGCTCCTCCTGACCTGAGCGCTCAGTTCCCTTGCTGCTGTTCACTACCTGCCAAAGTGAAGAAACTGGGCATTGAAAGGCTGAATTCTTCCAGAGGGGCAAGGCACCTTCCCCTCTCTAGGAGATTCAAGCCACAAAGCCTTGGGATGGCCTCAAAGGAGACCTGTCTCAGCAGAGTGAGGAGTTTCCCGGCCATCGCACCAAATGTTGCAGCCACATGTTCCAGGAAACAAACTCACTCAGAAGGACAATGCAGATAGTGAGGTGCAGTTTATTACACCTAGTGAAGAAACTGGGCATTGAAAGGCTGAATTCTTCCAGAGGGGCAAGGCACCTTCCCCTCTCTAGGAGATTCAAGCCACAAAGCCTTGGGATGGCCTCAAAGGAGACCTGTCTCAGCAGAGTGAGGAGTTTCCCGGCCATCGCACCAAATGTTGCAGCCACATGTTCCAGGAAACAAACTCACTCAGAAGGACAATGCAGATAGTGAGGTGCAGTTTATTACACCGACGGGCCCAAGGCAGAGTCTCCTCTTAGCCAAGGACCCCGACCAGCATTTGTGAAAATCTTTTATACCCCATGTGTACGCGTCCGAACCCACCACTCCAAAATCCTTCAGACTTACATAAACAAAGGAATGGTAGGTAAATACAATCCCAATAACCCCATCATTCACGTGTTATGTGCTCAAACAGTTAAACAATTGGCCAATAATCAATAAGCCCGAGGTTACACTCTGATAGGTACGGAAAAATTTATGGCCTATCCGGAGGCAGGGGCAATGAGTAACCTGGATACAGTCTTCAAGGTTCCCCTGTCCGGAGGGGGTCGTATCCTTCTGTTGTTTCCATAGGCACTAAACACGGAGTTCAGTGTTCATTGGAGAGCTGGCCGAGCATGATCAGCATGAACAGGCCAAAGATGGAGTCCAGGCCCTATGAACTCTTTCTTCAGTGGTGCGCATTAATTTCCAGGAGTCCCTCCTATTTAGGGGTTGACCTTCCCCTTTACACTTGTATGGCTGCAGAGGGCCCCAGTGTTCCTAACAGGAGACCCTGCTCCTTGTTGCAATTGGTGGGGCCAGTGGCAGACCCAAGTGAACCCACCAAGCAATTTCTTCCCGAGGGCTTTTGGAATTGGAATAGAGCCAAGGAGAGTGAAAGAGAGAGCAACGTTTCTCTGTGTTGCTGGATGAAGCCTGTAAACTTGAAATCTGCCAGAGGCAGCTATTTTCTGCCTTTGGGGTTGGGAAAGAGAAAGCAGGTGTGGAACACAGAGAGAGAGAAGTGAATGAAGCAGACGGCCAGAGAAGAGCGGGAAGGATGGATGAGAAAACACTTCCTTATTAAAATTTCATACCCAGCTTCAACTAGCCAGCTCTGTCTTTCCCACTGGATTATGTGAGAATTTTTAAGCCACCTTTCAATAAATTGTCTTTTTGTATAAGTTAGCTCAAGTTACATTTCTATTAAATGCAGCCACATTTCCTATAATAATGTCTCTTCTTGCTGCCTAAACCTAAAATGGTGATTCTGTCCCTAGGGAAGATGACAGCTGGTACAACCAAAGGGAATATCATTGCTATTCTCATAGTGCCTGTCAAGGTGCAGGGGATCAGAATATCCCATTCCAATCCCTTGGCATATGGATTACTTTGACTTGAAGGCTGCTGAGAAAAAGCAGACACAGAAAGAGTTCTCTGCCCTCCCCCTGTTGTCTAAAAGTGTGGCACAAATTTCTCATGTGACAATGTCCCCCCTCTCTCCTGAAAGATATCCTCCTCTTATAACAGGAAAAGAAGAATAATTGTTATTACCCAAGATGGAGAAGATGCCCAAGATACGTCTGCATAAACAAACCTTACTAAACAACTGTTATCTACATTCATATATTTTTAAATCACTTTCCAACAATTTATCATCCCTGAGAACTCCAAATCCCTTTTCTTTGTCCATAATTTATTACCCTTTGTTAAAATTTGTTTTTTTAAGTTTTCAAGCCAAATCACTTTTCTGGGAATCACTGTGCACATAAAGATATCAACACCAAGAAAAACTGATGTGCCTTTTCTCCTGTTTTCATCAGTTTAAATTGCAGGATTCAAGTGAGTAACTTAAAAGGATAGAAGAAATTTTTTTCCTTCCCTATAAACATCTACATCAAAGTTAATGATGCCTAATGCTTAAGTTGTTAATATCTGACATTAAGGATATCTTCCTGTTTTGCTGCTGTGGCTGATGCTGCTGTCTCTCATCATGGCAGAAGCTGTGATACCATTGTTCCAGCAAACTTCTGCTCCCAAAGTCCCATGATGATCAGAGGGGAAATATGCTTTTTATTTTCATTCACTCATTTAAAAAAATTTTTTAGTGCTTTGTTGTTGGTTCCACTGGGTCTTTGACGATGCTCATGGGCTTTCTCTAGTTGTGATGAGCAGGGGCTACTCTTCATTGTGGAGCGTGGGCTTCTCATTGCAGTGGCTTCTCTTGCTGCTGAGCATGGGCTATCTGCATGCTGTGGGCTTCAGTAGTTGCAGCATGCAGGCTCACTAGTTGCTGTGCATGCGCTTAGTTGCTCCACAGCATGTGGCATCATCCCAGACCAGGGATTGAGCCATGTTCCCTACATTGGCCGGTGGATTCTTAACCACTGGACCACCAAGACAGTCTTTATTCACTCTCCTCTTGCAGTCCTTTCTACTGAGGATCCTGGTATGAGTTTGAGGCTAGATTTACATCTTTGGATAAAATTACTTTTAGCCTCCAACTAAAACTGACTTTGAAAATAAGAATTATCTTCAAAATAAGAACTTCAGGGACTTCCCTGGTGGTCCAGTGGTTAAGAATTAAGAATCCACCTGCCAGTGTAGGAGACATGGGGTCAATCCCTGGTCTGAGCAGCACTAAGCTTGTGCGCCACAACTGCTGAAGTCTGCACACTCCAGAGCCTGTGCTCTGTGACGAGAGAAGTGACCACAATGAGAAGCCTGCACACAACAACAACAAAGAGTAGCCCCAGCTTACCACAGCTAAAGAAAGCCCTCGAGCAGCAGCAAAGACCCAGAACAGCTGAAAACAATAAAACAATAAAACAATAAACAATAAAAATAATTTAATACTATTAAAAATGAGAGCTTTAAAATATAAAAACACACATTAAAAGGGTTCTTTTGGTTGTTTGTTTTTTGATTCTGCCCTTTTCCCTGATAGCTCAGTTGGTAAAGAATCTGCCTGCAATGCAGGAGACCCCAGTTCGATTCCTGCATAGGGAAAATCTGGAGAAGGGATAGACTACACACTCCTGTATTCTTGGGCTTCTCTTGTGGCTCAGCTGATAAAGAACCTGTAATGTGGGAGACCTGGGTTCAATGTTGGGAAGATCCCCTGGAGGTGGGAAAGGCTACCCACTCCAGTATTCTGGCCTAAAGATTTCCATGGACTGTATAGTCCATGGGGTTGCAAAGTCAGACACGACTGAGCGACTTTCACTTTCACATATCCCTATAGTAGCTTCATCTTCAGATTAGTAATAATTTGACTGATATGGTGCTGGGCATCATACTAGGGTGAAAATATCAAAGGGAAAACGTGGTCCATCTCTTCCTCATCTTTCCCTCAAATTAAAGGTTAGTGTCACTGCAACAATGGATTATTACCTAGGATCTCCCCAGGTCTTTCACGTGTCAGTGGTTCCTAATCTCATCTGTATATAGGAACCCCTGGAGAGATGTAAAGAACATGGATAAGTGAATTTTACTCTCAGAGATTCTGAATTAAATGTTCTGGGGAATTTTAGAAGAACCTCAGGTGATTCTAAAGCATAGCCAATGTTGAGAACCACTGATGCAAATAGAATCTTGGTCTAACCCCCAAATCCCTGGTTCTCCAGACTTGCCCAGATACGCTCAGACTTGTCAAAATCCTAGGGGCAGCACAGTTATAGCTTTGTTACCCTTCAGTGTCTAGTCTGTGTTCACAGAGAGGATTACTAAAACTTTGGATCAGCCCCTGCTGACCCCTAATTGTTCAGTCAAAGAGCAGAGATTTTAATTTGTAAATGTGTTCAGAATTCTCATTACCTTCAGAACATAAAAAATTTCCCATGCCAGATAATATTTAGTGAATGCATGACAAACAAAGCATTATGTATCTTACTTGAGAAGCACAAAGAAAGCACAATGTTTACGCTTATGGAACTTACCACTGAAATAATGAAATTCAACATAAACCCATCAAGAGTAATTTTAAAGAGCAAAGGATGAATAGATACAATTAAGACTCAAAGTGAAAGTGACGTTGCTCAGTCATATCCGACTCTTTGCGACCCCATAGACTGTAGCCTACCAGGCTCCTCTGTCCATGGGATTTTCCAGGCAATAGTACTGAAGTGGATTGCAGTTTCCTTCTCCAGGGGATCTTCCCAACTCAGGGCTCGAACCTGGGTCTCCTGCATTGTAGACAGGCGCTTTACTGTCTAAACCACCAGGGAAGTCCAAGATTCAAAACAATATGGTATTAATAACCATCATCTGTGAAAGACCTTTAATGTCCCATATCTATATATATATATATATATGTTTATATATGTACATTTTATATATAGAAGTTATAGAGTCCCTCACTGCACTTTAAAGAAGAAATAAAGTGTGGAATTTAACTTACCCCAAATCACATAGTTATTATTCCATAATCATACTATGTAGTATTATTATTCAGCAATTTAAATATAAATTTTAATGAAGATAAAAATTCATAACAACATTCTGTGAAAATATAATTTCTCTTCCACAGTTCAAGTCAATATATCATTTGCAGCTATTATGACTATTTGAAGAATTTTAGAAAGTTTAAAGAAGACATTAAAATGTTTGGTGAAGATGTAGTGCTTGGGAAGTCAAACCTGATAAATTGATTTTCCCCAGCAATTACCCCCCTTTCCATCTCTTGGTTTCCTTATGTATAAACCATGGGTGTTATTTTTACACCTGCCTCAAGGATATGCTGTGAGAACAGAGAATTTCCTCACTGAGGTATAAGAATGGTTTTGTTTTGATTTTAATGTCTTGAGAATAAGAAGTGTAAGGAGAGGTGGGTTTTCTCCCAAAGCAGTCAAGGTGGAGGGTCTGTCACTTTCCTGGGTTCTTCCGAGGCTGAATGTGGCTTCCACAGAGGATGCGAAGAGGAGACGCATGGCCCCAGCCAGAGGTCACTCTCCATGTCCTGGGAGTGGTCCTGGCATTGCAGAAGGACGGGCAAACTACCAGCATCGCCTCCATCAGTGTCTGGTCTTGGCAACAAGCGGCCCATGATGGATCATTAAGCACCTGAACATTCTGTCTCCAAGGACCAAAGCTGGAGAGGGGAGCACTGGAGTCAATGAGCACTTGGTTGAGTTGGATCAGCTTCAGCAACCTCAGCTTGTGTGGGGATGAGGACAGAGGTGGATGTGGAGGTGGGCTTGAGGGGAGGGGGAGGGCAGGGGTGAAGAAGTTTAGGGAGGTCAGGCTGAAGAGTTGCCCTGGGAAAGGAGTATCTTTTGATCTCGCATTTGTGGAAAACCTAATAAAAGAGATGATACCCATATATTGTCAATAAGCTGGAAAATAATTCTTAGCTTATTCTGAAATTTTATTGATAATTTAAAATAAATTGTAAATGGCCCCGCTAGAGGAAAGACAATTTTGTTTCCAAACTCTCTACAGAAAATAATTATTAAAAATATCTTTGTTACATTAAGAGGTAATAAAAGAGTATGTAAGAAAAAAAGAGTTTAGGTATGTCAAGAGTTAGTAAAGATAATATTGAGATTTTTTTCTTTATTTTTAATGTTTGAAGTATTAGTTCTTTAAAATGTGTAACTTTTGGTGATTAATAGTTCTAAATAAACATTCAATCTTGTATTCATATTTTTGCATTCTTTGTCTTCAAGACGGTCCCCAATTTGTATAAACTTCAAGCTCACAAAACCTGGAATTTTCTGTGTACAAATAAATATAAATTCAATATGGAGTATACATAGTACTGTATATAAAATAGATAAATAATAAGGATGTACTGTATAGCACAGGGAATGCTATTCAATACTCTATAATGACCTATGTGGGGAAATAATCTAAAAGAGATATTTTTATGTGTGTCTGATCCACTTTGCTGTGAACCTGAAACTAACACAGCACTGTAAATCAACTATACTCCAAAAAAATTGAAAAAAATTCAATATGGAGTGAACAACTAATCTATAGAAATCCAAATCTAGAGTGTTAGTGTCACTCATAGAACACCTGAGATTCCAGGTAAGCCAGAGAGTTGAATGGCGAAGAGGAGAGGAAATGGGAGTTAAGTGGTAATGTTAACAGACACCCAGACCTAGATGGGCCAAAGTGACAAAGTCAGCACCTGTTCAAGGTCATGAGGACACTCACTCACAGGTCATGATTAGGAGCTTAGGTCAAGGGAAATAGATGGGGAAACAGTGGAAACAATGTCAGACTTTATTTTGGGGGGCTCCAAAATCACTGCTGATGGTGCTTGCAGCCACGAAATTAAAAGACGCTTACTCCTTGGAAGAAAATTTATGACCAACCTAGATAGTATATTCAAAAGCAGAGACATTACTTTACCAGCAAAGGTTCATCTAGTCAAGGCTATGGTTTTTCCAGTGGTCATGTATGGATGTGAGAGTTGGACTGTGAAGAAGGCTGAGCACCGAAGAATTGATGCTTTTGAACTGTGGTCCTGGAGAAGACCCTTGAGAGTACCTTGGACTGCAAGGAGATCCAACCAGTCCATTCTGAAGGAGATCAGCCCTGGGATTTCTTTGGAGGGAATGATGCTGAAGCTGAAACTCTAGTACTTTGGCCACCTCACGTGAAGAGTTGACTCATTGGAAAAGACTCTGATGCTGGGATGTATTGGGAGCAGGAGGATAAGGGGATGACAGAGGATGAGATGGCTGGATGGCATCACGGACTCGATGGACTTGAGTCTGAGTGAACCGGGAAATGGTGATGGACAGGGAAGCCTGGCGTGCTGCAGTTCATGGGGTCACAAAGAGTCAGACACGACTGAGCGATTGAACTGAACTGAAGAGCAGTGGCAGATGTCAGCAAGCTTTAAGCGAGGGAGGAAGTGTTCGGGATGAGGAACAGATATGTGAGCAGGGAGACCACCTAGCGACCACCTAACAGGAGTGAAAGGGTGATGCTTCTTCGGGATTTCCCTGCCCCCATGTCTGTGGTCACCGAGTAGAATCAGCCTGTGTGTGTGGCGAGCCAGAAGTTCACTGGCTCCCTGGAAATCCTTGCTTGGTCAGTTGACTCCAGGGTCTCCCACTGAGCTGTACAAAAACTCCTGGGGGAGGTGGAAGGCTTGCAGGCTCTCATCTTTCCATGAATCATTTAGAAGGGAAACCAAAGCCTGCTTAGGTAAAAAGATCCGTGAACTCCAGGTCAGGATCATATTCCTGTCCCAAACGTAAGATTTCTTTTTCCCCTTCAGTGTGTGTAGGTGTATTTAAAAAACAAACTATTTTCATTCAGTACCGTTTCCTAGCAACCTCCCCAAAAAAAGAAAAAGCATCTATTTTTCTGAATGTCTGTGAACACCAGCCCAGTGGATGCTCAAGCACGCCTCCAGAAGCACAGAGAGAACAAAAGCACTGGGATCACCCTGGCTGGTGAGAGATTATGAAAGGGAAATTTCTTAATAGAACTCAGTCTGAAAGACCTGTACCCTAGATGTGGGGTACAGAGTGGGGACCTGCTGCGAGTGTGCAGATATTATTAAAGGGTGTGATATTCCTATGGAAAATGGGGGCTGTGATTTCTGGAGGAAGGTAGTTTCTATGAAACAGCTAATGCACGAGATGGCTGACACCTTTTTAGCAGCTCTTTTTTGTGTATTTCCAGCCAGAATCTTGTTTCATTAAAACTCTATAGACCGAAAAGAGGGGTGATTGCTGAATTCAAATTTAAGCTGAACAGAGTCTATGCAAATGGTCCTCTTTCAACCAGACACAATGCATGTAAGTCACTGAACTGGACAGCTGGCAGAAACCCCTCCAATCATTCAATGCTTGTTTTACAGAGGAGGAAACATGAAAACACAGAAAAGCAAATTCACTCGTCCAAGGTGGTTTCACAGGGTCTGCTGACCTCTGGCCTTGTGGAATGGAAGTTCCTCATATTTTAAAAATCTTTTATAGGAATTTTCTGGAGGTCCAGTCGTTAAGACATCACACTTTCACTGCTAAGAGAATCGGTTCATTCCCTGGTTACCAGACCAAGATCTCACAAGCCAAGCAGTGTGGCCAAAAAAAGGGAAAAAAAAATCTGCCTATTATGCCACACTGAATGATAAGGAGGAAGGAAAATGGGTCTAAGAGAAAGTTGTCCCAACAACCAAGAGACTCACATTTTATAATTGGTGCATCTGAAATTCAAAGGACTAGCTCAGAATTACAAAATAAGAACAGATTAAAGCAAAGTCTTAATCTTTTGCTTTTTAAAAAGGCATCGAAGCCCCACTCCAGTCAAGGAATTAAAGTAGGACAAATGTTTATCAACAACCATTTTTCTAATTATTGAATTGGAAACATGATAACACAGTCTTCCATAAATGCTAGCCTTTATGGAGTGGTGGAATGTTAGGGTGAAAGGTGCTCTGGATGATGTTAACCAGCCTCATTACATTTCAGGCAACACCTGAGACTGGGGGGCAGCAGAGCCGAGAGGCTTGGCCATGGCCAGAGCAGTCAGTGGTGGAGCAGACTTCACATTCTGGCATCTGGTCTCTCCGGGCCCAGGGCTTTTCCTTGTCTAAGCCACCAGAAAACCTCTCTGGCTTGCAGTGTCCTCTACCAGTTGACCCTCCTGTAGGGCACAACAGTCCTGTCTTTATCTTTACTTCAGTTTCTATGGAATGCTCCAGCTTTATTCCCTTTTCTACATCTCATCTAAAGCTTTAGCAGATGAAGCCACCTTTTCTACATCTCATCTAAGGCTTTAGCAGATGAAGCCACAGCAAGTATGGTCCAAAATAATTTAATTGATTTGGTGAAGAATTTGGGCTTCCCAGGTGGCTCAGATGGTAAAGAATCCACCTGCAATGTGGAAAATCTGCGTTTGATCCCTGGGGTGGGAAGATCCTCTGGAGGAGGGCATGGCAACCTACTTCAGTATTCCTGCCTGGAGAATCTCCATGGACAGAGGGAGAAGCCTGGCAGGCTATAGTCCACAGGGTTGCAAAGAGTCAGACACAACTGAGTGACTAAGCACAGGTGAATAATTTATTTAAATCAGTGGCATCCAATTACTGTTGGAGAGCTTAACTGAATAAAGCTTAATGTTTATATGCTACCATTTTAGAAGTTTTTAAAGCTTTTTTCCCCCAGCCTTTTTGGAGTAGTGATTTAAAAACAAGTGCAAAATTTCAAAGTAGAGAAGGTAATATAATGAATAGCCATAGGCCTATAATTCCAGAGTCAACAAATGTTAACAATTTGCTTAGATGTGTATTAGCCAGCCTTCTCCAGAGAAACAGAAACATTATAGGGAGAAAATTAGTTTATTGAACTGGCTCATGTGATCATGGTGGCTTGACCAGCCCAAAAGTCTGATGGGGTCAGCAGTCAGGATGGAGACGCAACGAAGAGCTGAAGTTCAAGTCTGAAGGTGGTCTTCTGGTAGAATTCCTTCTTGCTCAGAAAGATCGGCCTTTGTTCTTTTAAGGCCTTCAGCTGATTGGATGAGGCCCACCCACATAATGGAGAGTCATCTGCTTTACTCAAGGTCCACTAATTTAAATGTTAATCTCCTTCAGAAACCACCTGTGCAAAAAATATTAATAAATTAAAATAATGTTTGGCCACAAATATGGGCCAAGTTCTATAGAAAATGCCATCATGAGCCATGAACCAGGTGAATTCACAGAGAGTCACTATATTGAATGCACACAGAACTCAAACACATTCAGATCACAAACCATCTGTGTTTGGATGCTTCGTCTATATAGTCTCATCCACAATTATATGAACCATGTCTGTTTTACTTGTGAGTTTATTGAAAGAATAAGTAAATGATGAATACTGACAAAAAACTTGAGAGGAATAAGAAGTGTCAGATCAACTCAAGGCACAGTGCACTGGCTAGCAGGCAGCTTTCTGACCTGGAAACCTGCTGGATAAGAGGCCTGCTCTCAGATCCCTTCCAGAGCCTAGGACTCCATGACTGGTATTAGGAGTGATAGCATCCTTTACTCAAATTCTCTCTGATTTGCTGCTGTAGCTTCAAGGCTCAGAGACGCTGGGTCTTTCCAAAGGATAAAGGTGCAGTGTAGCTGCAGTTACCTGCTCAGCTGGATAAGCCTTTAATCATGGAAAGAAGGCTCCTAAAGAAGGAAATGAAAAAGCTGCTGTAAGTCTGATGGAAAATAGCTTACATTTATTGCACTGAGCATTTGGCGGGTTGTATGTCATAGATGGTCTGGATATTGGCAGAGGGGTTAAAAGCCTAAGGAAGAATTTGTTCCCGTGCTGTAGGAGCCAGCCAGATGATCTGGCCTCTGTCTCCTGTCCCAAAGGCCTCACATGTGGTACAAAGCAGGATGCTAAACCTCTAGAAAGGATGTTTCTGCCAGCAGCATGCACAACTGAGACATCCCTACATCTCAGCCTAGGATCTGAGCTGAGAGGTCCAGTCTGCACTGGGCAGGGTATGCCTTTGAAAGGATTCGACTAGTGAAAGATATAAGTGAGATTCCTGAAAAAATGTACCCAAGGGTGCAGCATTTACATTGCCTCTGCTTCTTCTATTGTGAATCTTATCAGTTAAATAATTTATCTTTATGTTTTGCCATCCAAACTTCATTTTAAACACATAAAAAAAACACTAAGTTTTCCCATGGAAATTTTTTTCTCCTGTGGTAGCTTTTTGTTGACTTGATACTTTGTTAAGAGGTTGGTGAAAATCAAAGACCATATAAAAAGAGGAAAAAAGGTTATTATGGTTCTATTTCACAATTATAGGTATAACAATAATACACTTATTAAAAACCTCATTATAGTCCCCATTAAATATCTTTCCTCTGTCTAGTAAGATAATTATATTTTAACAAGTGCTTAAGAAATGCTGCAACATGAATTCACACATTTTACATGCATGTGTTTGGACGTCAACATAATAAAAAACAAACCATAATTAAGAATGCTAATTCATCTACATATCTCATACAAAGAACTGGAATTTCAGAACTAATATAAATATAAATATGCACATACATATATATGTGTGTGTGTATATATATGTTACCAGAGATCAGTGGAGAAATAACTCCAGAAAGAATGAAGGGATGGAGCCAAAGCAAAAACAATACCCAGTTCTGGATGTGACTAGTGATAGAAGCAAGATCCGATGCTGTAAAAAGCAATATTGCATAGGAACCTGGAATGTTAGGTCCATGAATCAAGGCAAATTGAAAGTGGTCAAACAGGAGATGGCAAGAGTGAATGTCGACATTCTAGGAATCAGCGAACTAAAATGGACTCAAATGGGTGAATTTAACTCAGATGACCTTTATATCTAC
>SJYC01131231.1:0-52209 GCA_006408675.1 Madoqua kirkii
TTTGGATATATGGGTCTACCCCGAAATGACATTTTCCTAAGGGGGAATATGAATAAGAATGGAGGGTTTATTCTTGTTCTTTTTAACGAGAATTTTTGACGAGGTTGTGATGATAATCATAAGTAATAAATAATAGCCAGTGGCTGCTTGCTATGCATTTATTCACAAAACTGATATGATTAATCCATCATCGGCAAAGTATACATTTTGAATTTTGAATCTTCCAACAGTGGTGATGAATTTACCCTCATCTACCCATGTTTCCACAGGTATCAAACCCCGGAGGAGTGGCCACTGTGGTGGGCAGTTGTGGTCTTACCAACCCATATCCTTTTCTGTTCTTGTGGCAATTGCATGGGGGTAACTGCCTTCCCCCTGTGTAAGCCTATAAAGCTTCCCCCTGTATAAGCTTCTAGGGGCTTGATGATGCCCCTAGATTCCAAGGATGGAAAACACTGTGGACTAATTTAGCCAGCATGTTCTCTCCCTCACTCTACTCCTAGATAAGTCAGAGTAAACAGTGCCATTGAGACACAGTTCTGTGCTTTTGAAAAATCCATTCTCCCCTGGCCTGACTGTTGTGATAAAGTAGGGTAAAACTAGAAATAGTGTCCACTCAGAGGAAATAGCCAAGAGGTAGATCCTGATGACCTGGTTTGAGTTTTGAATTAAGCCATGCCTGATGCCACTCTACCCATGGACTTTGCAGATACAGAGGCAATAAATCTCTCCTCCTTTTCCTTTTTTTTTTTTTTTTTCCTGCTTGCTACTGCTGCTAAGTCACTTCAGTCGTGTCCGACTCTGTACGACCCCATAGATGGCAGCCCACCAGGCTCCCCCACCCCTGGGATTCTCCCGGCAAGAACACCAAAGTGGGTTGCCATTTCCTTCTCCAATGCATGAAAGTGAAAAGTGAAAGTGAAGTCGCTCAGCCGTGTCTGCTTAAGTCCATTCAAATTGGATTTTCTGCTTATTGCAACTAAATACTAACGGATCCAACCATTCAGCACCAGGTGTGTGTTCTAAAGCAACAGAGCAGAAAAAAAACAACTGGCCTCTTGAACAAGAGATTCAGTCCTGGCGTCATCAGTTTCATGTTCTTTCTAGCTGAATGAGTCTGCCTGGCACATATAGGTGTGGTTAGTCGCTCAGTCATGTCCAACTTTCTATGACCCCATGGACCGTATCCTGTCAGGCTCCTCTATCCAGGCTTTTTCCAGCAAGAATAATGAAGTGGGTGTCATTTCCACCTCCAGGGGATCTTCCTGACCCAGGGATCAAACCCACATCTCTTATGCCTCCTGTATTGGCAGGCAGGTTCTTTACCACGATCTCCACCTGGCATGCCCCACATTTGGGAGAAAATGCCAATAATCCCGGCAAGCATTAAAACAGTGGTGATTCAAACTGCTTAGCTCAGGTACACATCTGGTTAAATGCTTAACAAGTTATGTTTGATGGTCCTTGGGAAAACATTGCAGCTTTACCCAAAAAAACTGAACATTTTTTAAAAAAATCAAGGCATGTACACAGTAAAGCACAGTTATATTTCTAAGACAAAACATCTTATGCAAGAAAGATCTCTATCTGACAGAAACAGTTCACAGGGATGCAAAATATGTAAGCATGGATAAGACTTCCTCAAACTGATGACTGTGAGAATTTTTCAGGTTTCTAGCTGGAGACCAGAGAAGGCAGTGGCACCCCACTCTAGTACTCTTGCCTGGAAAATCCCATGGATGGAGGAGCTTGGTGGGCTGCAGTCCATGGGGTCGCTAAGAGTCGGACACAACTGAGCGACTTCACTTTCACTTTTCACTTTCATGCATCGGAGAAGGAAGTGGCAACCCACTTCCAGTGTTCTTGCCTGGGGAATCCCGGGGATGGGGGAGTCGGGTGGGCTGCCATTGATGCGGTTGTACAGAGTCGGACACAACTGAAGCAACTTAGCAGCAGCAGCAGCAGCAGGTGGAGACAAATACTCCATAGTATTTTCAATCAGAGTGCCATGTGTTCCTCTGTCATTACTCATTGTTAAAAACAAAAACAAAAACAAAAAACAGGAATAAGGACTATTCAACTTACACTTTCTCCCACTCCAGCCAAGTTAAGTCTTCTGAGTGATCCAGCCATTGCAAAGCAACATTGATGGCCAAGTCATAGTGTGCCTGGAAGCAGGGAGCACAGAGAACAAAGGAGCAGGCTGAGATGTTGCCTGAAGCTCACCCTGCCAATGACAGTGGCACTGCTGAGCCTGTTCTACTCTTTTGTCATGTCCACAACAGTGAGAATCACCAGCGGCGTCCCGTAACCTGATGCTCAGATAGAAATAACTAGTGTTCTTCTGGCATTACATTTTACCCCCCACTAGACCAATGTGTGTGTGTGTGCTGGGTGGGTGGGTGGAGGTGCCAGAAATGATAGATAGATTCATGAAATACTAAATTGGGAATCTGGGTTCAAATCTAGGTTACTGCTAACAACTCATGGTACTATATCCTTGGGTGAGTAATTGCCGTTCTCTGGGCCTCAACTTCCTTGAATTATGAAATAGAAAAAGGGGAAGGTAGAGGAAGAGGGACGTAGAGAACAATGTCTAATTTGGTATAACATCAGAAATGTGCTCCCTGGGTCACAGAGGAGGTGTGTCCACCTGATGAGTTGAGGGAATCCCTAGAGACTCAGAAAAGAGGCTTCGGCAGAGCTGGGCTTGAAGGATGAGGAGAATTTCCAAAGGTGAAGGACCTTCTAGGCAGAGGGTCCAGTGGAAGCAGGAAACTGGAGGTAGACTTGGGTAAGTGACTTGTCTTTTATGTGGTAAAAAGCTAAGGACCAATTCAGTGTTCATTCTTATCATATTGACCACCTTTTCCTGGTCATTTCCAAGTGTATTCACCATTTATCTGTCAAATCATTCCTTCTCAATCTGAAGAAGAGAGGTCAGTTTCGTTTTTGTGTTTGTAGATGAATTCCAAGGTTCTACCTAATCTTAACGTTCTCTAAAAGATGTAACAATGTAATTATTTCTTTCGGGGACTGAACCAAACTGAAAAGAGAAAGGAAGAAAAAGAGAGAAAAGGAAGGAAGGAGGGAGGAAAGGAAGGAAGGGAGAAAAAAAAAGAAAGGCAGTAATCACTTGTTGAAACCTAATGGCAAGATTGATGCCTGGACAGATGGAGTTGCCATCACCTGTCTGCTCATTAGAAAGGCACGTCTCCAGCCTCACCCCAGACCTCCTGAATCAAGACGGTCTTGGAATAAGACCTCATTCAAGTTTGACCAGCACTTATCTAATCGATTTAATGTCTCTATTTAATGCATGCATAGAGAAGTAGTTTAGAAGATGAAGCCTTCCTTAACTGCTCCTTCAGCACCAGGGAAATCAGACAGGGATGGGCGAGAGGAGGGGGAGACATGTGGTCCTGTCTTCCTCATTACTGCAAGAACAATAAATGGGTAGCATAAAAAGGCTGAAGGCTTACTAATCTCTTTTGAATTAGATCTCTTCACAGCTTCTTTAATTTATGTGAAGTAACTTTGATTACATTGCATGAATCTGAGTTTCAACAGGTATAAATAATCACAGGAATTTAGGATTATTCAATTACTTGGTTTTCTCCACGAATGGTAATAAATTATTGCATTTGACAACTGTACAATAGTAGTTTAATCTCATCAAAAGGTGTTTACCATCATGGCTGTCAGACTTTTAATTGTATACTCCTTTTGCTTTTTTTATCTTTTCTCCCATAAAAATAAATAAATAGCAAAAGTCTCGTGGCTTTTTACTTTCTCATTCTTCTTGCCTTCCGTTTAATGAATTGAAAAGACAACACGAACAAACCTAGGGTGACAGATGACAAAGAAAATTCTGGGGGAAGGGGATCAAATTAGCCTCATTTATGACAGACATTAGATCCTGTTCCTCCCTGTAACACACATATGACACAGATGTGATTTGCAGCAGCATGCCTGTCTTTACCATGTCATCTAGAAAGGTGAGTTGCCTTCTTCCTTTTGGGTCAAATTCATTTTCCCGAAGTCTGATGCCAATATAATCTCCCCTTAAAAACAAGAGAGCAGGATTGAACTAGCAGGAATGACACAGAAGCGTGGTCTGCCGAAGATTCCCCCCCAGTTCCTCCCTCCTCCACCGTATACACCAGAAGTCACCAGTGGCTCTGGTAGCTGAATCAATATTCCTTTTGATTTAAACAGCCATTCTGCAACCCTGGAGATTTAAAGTGTCCAACCATAATGAACAAATAAAACTCACATAGAACTGAATTTCTAGGAAAGCAGGGTTTATGATAAACGCCCAATAGGCACAACAGATGTTACAAAACCGAAAGGATTGAGACCCCCTCTTTGAAGATTCCCCTGCTGCCCTTGACTCCTCCTTTGAAGATTCCCCTGCTGTCCTTGCTAAATTCAGGCAGAATATCTAAAGTTGATAACTTCCAGATATATGATATGCCATACAGATGTGTTAGTTAGCTTGAAGGCTATTTCCCCCCTGTTAGAATGCAAATACCATTAGGAAGGTTAGACATCAAAGCATATTAGGGATTCCACTTTAGCATATACTTATCAAGTCCTCCCCTAATGGACTTTAATAAGGGGAGAGTAGAATAAGGGCCCTGGGAGGTGAATAGAAAGGGGTAATACCCTAGGAAAGTTGGGAGAAGAGACTGGATGTAGGAAAAAAGACTCTGGGGTCTCCAAGGTCAATCTCACAGTGTTATATAAGTAGAGTTCTGTTGGTCAAGGTCTTTACCAAACAGGTTGGGCAAGTCTCTATGCTGGAGATACATTTGCTTTTGGATTCTAAAGTGTTTTTTGTCATTAGGCTATTCTAGATTGATAAAAATTATTGAAGTTTTGTAATTTCAAGACACTTTATTTAAAGTAGCCAAGCTATGGTTATTCCACTAGTCATATATGGATGGAAAAGTTGGACTGTGAAGAAAGCTGAGTGCCGAAGATATTATGCTTTTGAACTATGGTGTTGGAGAAGACTCTTGAGAGTCCCTTGGACTGCAAGGAGATCCAACCAGTCCATTCTGAAAGAGATCAGTCCTGGGTGTTCTTTGGAAGGAATGATGCTAAAGCTGGAACTCCAGTACTTTGGCCACCTCATGCGAAGAGTTGACGCATTTCACCTGCTCAGTAGTGTCCGACTCTGCAACCCCATGAATCGCAGCACACCAGGCCTCCCTGTCCATCACCAGCTCCCAGAGTTCACTCATACTCACGGCCATGGAGTCAGTGATGCCATCCAGCCATCTCATCCTCTGTCATCCCCTTCTCCTCCTGCTCCCAATACCTCCCAGCATCTGAGTCTTTTCCAATGCGTCAACTCTTTGCATGAGGTGGCCAAAGTACTGGAGTTTCAGCTTTAGCATCATTCCTTCCAAAGAACACCCAGGACTGATCTCTTTCAGAATGGACTGGTTGGATCTCCTTGCAGTCCAAGGGACTCTCAAGAGTCTTCTCCAACACCATAGTTCAAAAGCATAATATCTTCGGCACTCAGCTTTCTTCACAGTCCAACTTTTCCATCCATATATGACTAGTGGAATAACCATAGCTTGGCTACTTTAAATAAAGTGTCTTGAAATTACAAAACTTCAATAATTTTTATCAATCTAGAATAGCCTAATGACAAAAAACACTTTAGAATCCAAAAGCAAATGTATCTCCAGCATAGAGACTTGCCCAACCTGTTTGGTAAAGACCTTGACCAACAGAACTCTACTTATATAACACTGTGAGATTGACCTTGGAGACCCCAGAGTCTTTTTTCCTACATCCAGTCTCTTCTCCCAACTTTCCTAGGGTATTACCCCTTTCTATTCACCTCCCAGGGCCCTTATTCTACTCTCCCCTTATTAAAGTCCATTAGGGGAGGACTTGATAAGTATATGCTAAAGTGGAATCCCTAATATGCTTTGATGTCTAACCTTCCTAATGGTATTTGCATTCTAACAGGGGGGAAATAGCCTTCAAGCTAACTAACACATCTGTATGGCATATCATATATCTGGAAGTTATCAACTTTAGATATTCTGCCTGAATTTAGCAAGGACAGCAGGGGAATCTTCAAAGGAGGAGTCAAGGGCAGCAGGGGAATCTTCAAAGAGGGGGTCTCAATCCTTTCGGTTTTGTAACATCTGTTGTGCCTATTGGGCGTTTATCATAAACCCTGCTTTCCTAGAAATTCAGTTCTATGTGAGTTTTATTTGTTCATTATGGTTGGACACTTTAAATCTCCAGGGTTGCAGAATGGCTGTTTAAATCAAAAGGAATATTGATTCAGCTACCAGAGCCACTGGTGACTTCTGGTGTATACGGTGGAGGAGGGAGGAACTGGGGGGGAATCTTCGGCAGACCACGCTTCTGTGTCATTCCTGCTAGTTCAATCCTGCTCTCTTGTTTTTAAGGGGAGATTATATTGGCATCAGACTTCGGGAAAATGAATTTGACCCAAAAGGAAGAAGGCAACTCACCTTTCTAGATGATATGGTAAAGACAGGCATGCTGCTGCAAATCACATCTGTGTCATATGTGTGTTACAGGGAGGAACAGGATCTAATGTCTGTCATAAATGAGGCTAATTTGATCCCCTTCCCCCAGAATTTTCTTTGTCATCTGTCACCCTAGGTTTTTCGTGTTGTCTTTTCAATTCATTAAACGGAAGGCAAGAAGAATGAGAAAGTAAAAAGCCACGAGACTTTTGCTATTTATTTATTTTTATGGGAGAAAAGATAAAAAAAGCAAAAGGAGTATACAATTAAAAGTCTGACAGCCATGATGGTAAACACCTTTTGATGAGATTAAACTACTATTGTACAGTTGTCAAATGCAATAATTTATTACCATTCATGGAGAAAACCAAGTAATTGAATAATCCTAAATTCCTGTGATTATTTATACCTGTTGAAACTCAGATTCATGCAATGTAATCAAAGTTACTTCACATAAATTAAAGAAGCTGTGAAGAGATCTAATTCAAAAGAGATTAGTAAGCCTTCAGCCTTTTTATGCTACCCATTTATTGTTCTTGCAGTAATGAGGAAGACAGGACCACATGTCTCCCCCTCCTCTCGCCCATCCCTGTCTGATTTCCCTGGTGCTGAAGGAGCAGTTAAGGAAGGCTTCATCTTCTAAACTACTTCTCTATGCATGCATTAAATAGAGACATTAAATCGATTAGATAAGTGCTGGTCAAACTTGAATGAGGTCTTATTCCAAGACCGTCTTGATTCAGGAGGTCTGGGGTGAGGCTGGAGACGTGCCTTTCTAATGAGCAGACAGGTGATGGCAACTCCATCTGTCCAGGCATCAATCTTGCCATTAGGTTTCAACAAGTGATTACTGCCTTTCTTTTTTTTTCTCCCTTCCTTCCTTTCCTCCCTCCTTCCTTCCTTTTCTCTCTTTTTCTTCCTTTCTCTTTTCAGTTTGGTTCAGTCCCCGAAAGAAATAATTACATTGTTACATCTTTTAGAGAACGTTAAGATTAGGTAGAACCTTGGAATTCATCTACAAACACAAAAACGAAACTGACCTCTCTTCTTCAGATTGAGAAGGAATGATTTGACAGATAAATGGTGAATACACTTGGAAATGACCAGGAAAAGGTGGTCAATATGATAAGAATGAACACTGAATTGGTCCTTAGCTTTTTACACATAAAAGACAAGTCACTTACCCAAGTCTACCTCCAGTTTCCTGCTTCCACTGGACCCTCTGCCTAGAAGGTCCTTCACCTGTGGAAATTCTCCTCATCCTTCAAGCCCAGCTCTGCCGAAGCCTCTTTTCTGAGTCTCTAGGGATTCCCTCAACTCATCAGGTGGACACACCTCCTCTGTGACCCAGGGAGCACATTTCTGATGTTATACCAAATTAGACATTGTTCTCTACGTCCCTCTTCCTCTACCTTCCCCTTTTTCTATTTCATAATTCAAGGAAGTTGAGGCCCAGAGAACGGCAATTACTCACCCAAGGATATAGTACCATGAGTTGTTAGCAGTAACCTAGATTTGAACCCAGATTCCCAATTTAGTATTTCATGAATCTATCTATCATTTCTGGCACCTCCACCCACCCACCCAGCACACACACACACATTGGTCTAGTGGGGGGTAAAATGTAATGCCAGAAGAACACTAGTTATTTCTATCTGAGCATCAGGTTACGGGACGCCGCTGGTGATTCTCACTGTTGTGGACATGACAAAAGAGTAGAACAGGCTCAGCAGTGCCACTGTCATTGGCAGGGTGAGCTTCAGGCAACATCTCAGCCTGCTCCTTTGTTCTCTGTGCTCCCTGCTTCCAGGCACACTATGACTTGGCCATCAATGTTGCTTTGCAATGGCTGGATCACTCAGAAGACTTAACTTGGCTGGAGTGGGAGAAAGTGTAAGTTGAATAGTCCTTATTCCTGTTTTTTGTTTTTGTTTTTGTTTTTAACAATGAGTAATGACAGAGGAACACATGGCACTCTGATTGAAAATACTATGGAGTATTTGTCTCCACCTGCTGCTGCTGCTGCTGCTAAGTTGCTTCAGTTGTGTCCGACTCTGTACAACCGCATCAATGGCAGCCCACCCGACTCCCCCATCCCCGGGATTCCCCAGGCAAGAACACTGGAAGTGGGTTGCCACTTCCTTCTCCGATGCATGAAAGTGAAAAGTGAAAGTGAAGTCGCTCAGTTGTGTCCGACTCTTAGCGACCCCATGGACTGCAGCCCACCAAGCTCCTCCATCCATGGGATTTTCCAGGCAAGAGTACTAGAGTGGGGTGCCACTGCCTTCTCTGGTCTCCAGCTAGAAACCTGAAAAATTCTCACAGTCATCAGTTTGAGGAAGTCTTATCCATGCTTACATATTTTGCATCCCTGTGAACTGTTTCTGTCAGATAGAGATCTTTCTTGCATAAGATGTTTTGTCTTAGAAATATAACTGTGCTTTACTGTGTACATGCCTTGATTTTTTTAAAAAATGTTCAGTTTTTTTGGGTAAAGCTGCAATGTTTTCCCAAGGACCATCAAACATAACTTGTTAAGCATTTAACCAGATGTGTACCTGAGCTAAGCAGTTTGAATCACCACTGTTTTAATGCTTGCCGGGATTATTGGCATTTTCTCCCAAATGTGGGGCATGCCAGGTGGAGATCGTGGTAAAGAACCTGCCTGCCAATACAGGAGACATAAGAGATGTGGGTTTGATCCCTGGGTCAGGAAGATCCCCTGGAGGTGGAAATGACACCCACTTCATTATTCTTGCTGGAAAAAGCCTGGATAGAGGAGCCTGACAGGATACGGTCCATGGGGTCATAGAAAGTTGGACATGACTGAGCGACTAACCACACCTATATGTGCCAGGCAGACTCATTCAGCTAGAAAGAACATGAAACTGATGACGCCAGGACTGAATCTCTTGTTCAAGAGGCCAGTTGTTTTTTTTCTGCTCTGTTGCTTTAGAACACACACCTGGTGCTGAATGGTTGGATCCGTTAGTATTTAGTTGCAATAAGCAGAAAATCCAATTTGAATGGACTTAAGCAGACACGGCTGAGCGACTTCACTTTCACTTTTCACTTTCATGCATTGGAGAAGGAAATGGCAACCCACTTTGGTGTTCTTGCCGGGAGAATCCCAGGGGTGGGGGAGCCTGGTGGGCTGCCATCTATGGGGTCGTACAGAGTCGGACACGACTGAAGTGACTTAGCAGCAGTAGCAAGCAGGAAAAAAAAAAAAAAAAAGGAAAAGGAGGAGAGATTTATTGCCTCTGTATCTGCAAAGTCCATGGGTAGAGTGGCATCAGGCATGGCTTAATTCAAAACTCAAACCAGGTCATCAGGATCTACCTCTTGGCTATTTCCTCTGAGTGGACACTATTTCTAGTTTTACCCTACTTTATCACAACAGTCAGGCCAGGGGAGAATGGATTTTTCAAAAGCACAGAACTGTGTCTCAATGGCACTGTTTACTCTGACTTATCTAGGAGTAGAGTGAGGGAGAGAACATGCTGGCTAAATTAGTCCACAGTGTTTTCCATCCTTGGAATCTAGGGGCATCATCAAGCCCCTAGAAGCTTATACAGGGGGAAGCTTTATAGGCTTACACAGGGGGAAGGCAGTTACCCCCATGCAATTGCCACAAGAACAGAAAAGGATATGGGTTGGTAAGACCACAACTGCCCACCACAGTGGCCACTCCTCCGGGGTTTGATACCTGTGGAAACATGGGTAGATGAGGGTAAATTCATCACCACTGTTGGAAGATTCAAAATTCAAAATGTATACTTTGCTGATGATGGATTAATCATATCAGTTTTGTGAATAAATGCATAGCAAGCAGCCACTGGCTATTATTTATTACTTATGATTATCATCACAACCTCGTCAAAAATTCTCGTTAAAAAGAACAAGAATAAACCCTCCATTCTTATTCATATTCCCCCTTAGGAAAATGTCATTTCGGGGTAGACCCATATATCCAAACCACAGAGAACGAGAAGCAATGATTTTATCATCTTATGCTGGAATCTTAATGGTAAGGAAAAGAACATTATTTGCATCTATGAAGATTTTGCATCTACAATGTGCATTTTATATTAAAGAATATTTATTTTATTTTTCAACCAATGTTTCTAAATATGTAAAATTTATTGAAATTAAAATTTTCATTTTTAATAAAAAGACTGCCTTCTACATTGTATTGTAAAAAAATATGTATTTAAGGGAAAAAATGACACATAAATAATTATGTTAGGATACTCTGACTTACTCTCTTATTTTGAAGTTATTTATCTGGTGCTCATGCTCTTCAGGCATGGTACTGAATGTGCAGGAGCTATAATAGTTTTGTTTTAGAATAAAAGGAAAGTCATGATATGATAATATCTTTTTGTTATTATTTTGTTGTTTAACAGAACAGTATCCCAATTGAGGAAGTCTTTAAAATTTATGGGGCTGGCTCTTCTTCCAGTTCTGGTGCTGCCAAGGTAAGGATGACCTGAGACTATCAGCATAACAGAATTTTAGGGAGAATTTCTTTATTTTATAAATTGATAATATTGTATTTTCAGGTGTGAAATAATAGCTTCATATCAAAATATATAAAACCAAATGTAATTATTCCTTACTTGAGTAATAAATCTAAGATGCTTTCACTACATAGAGGAATATGTACTCATAATAGCAAATGCATTTTATTAATTCATAAATAGAGGCAGCAGCTTGAGCACCTTAAAGTCTAGATGCTGTCTCTGTTCTGCATTAACAAAAATTCTCACTTACACTTTTCATAATATGGGTCTGGTAAATCCAAGTGCTCCTCTTGTATGATGCACCATAACTTCTAGAACTAGGACAAGATCTGCAATGTTCATTCTCATGAGAAATTATCTAGTTTACTGCTGCCACATTTCTCCTTTCCACAAGACTGCTTGGAATTCAGTCCAGTTGAAGTACGAAAGATCAGGGAGTCCAGATTGAGTTCTGACTGTGTCCCTTCCCCTCTTTGGGTTTCCATATACTAATCTTGAAAAATAGAAAACAAATAGCCCAGAGTATTCTGAATTACCTTTACTATTAGTTCAGGTTTTGCTATTTATGAATATATAAACATTTGAAATATGGGCTTCTATTTAGAGGTGAACTGCTGATCCCTTTGCCTTTGGATAACCTCTAGAAAAGAGAAGAAGAAAGGGCAGATGGGATGGGCAGGGCTGGGCACAGGTGTGGAGTGGGAGGAAGTCAGGGAGGGAAGCCAGGAGAACCCACACGGCCTTCTGCTCCCAGTGTCACTTCCCGTGTCCCCACCAGGGTTTGGAAGGGAGGCCAGGGCAGGAGCAGGGCTGCAGCCACAGGAACACCGCCTGCCTTGCTGTCTTACCTGCAGACCATCCTGCAAACAATGAGGTCATATAAAGTCAGGAGTCTACCAGGGCCGCCTTAGGACTCTAGCATTTACTCAGAAGTGTCATAACTGAATCCAGTGGTCCTCTCACCACAGTCCATATGAAAGCTGGCCTGGTCTTGAGATTCAAATTCCCTGGATTATGGAGGAAATCAGCACCCCCTCTCTGATCTCTCTGGTTTCAACTCTTCCATTCATTCATTCATTTGTTATAGTGGTAGGTGCAGGGATACAAGGGTGGGCGAGTCTGAAAAGATCACTTTCTCATAGATTTCATATAAATATTGGAGCTGACATGCTTCCTTGGTTGAGGTATAAGCCATCCCAAGACTAATGCTCCTCAGACACCAAGCTCTTCTTGGCTTTCGAAGGAAGACTACTTTTTTTGTTTTGTTAGAGAGTCAAGCAAACCACACTGCTTTAATCCTGTTTGATTTTTTTCCTGCAGATTTCTCCCTTCTAGGGTTTCCCCCTTTTAGGCTTTCCCTTCAAACCACCCCCTTCAACACATACATATAAATATCTGAGCCCAAGTCCCTCTGTTTCAGACATTGTGTTTTCTTCCCTTCATCTTCTTTGCCTAGCAGAGGACAAAGGCAGGCAGTAAGCAGATCTAGTCGCTTGGTCTTAACTCAAGTGGCCAGAGGACAAATATGGAAAATCACATCCTGGAAGGAATGGCACCGTAAAGCCCTCCAGTCTTAGCAGGGTTATTTGTCAAGCAGGTTTGCAAACATGGGTGTTCAAGTAGCTTGGATAAACCAGATTCATTAAAGGGGCCAAAATGGAGAGGAGTAGGGAAGGATAAATTAGGAGTTTGGGATTAAAATATACACATTAATATATATAAAATAACTAACAAGGTCCTACTATATAGCACAGGGAACTTATTCAATATCTTGTAAGGCAGGCAGTAAGCAGATCTAGTCGCTTGGTCTTAACTCAAGTGGCCAGAGGACAAATATGGAAAATCACATCCTGGAAGGAATGGCACCGTAAAGCCCTCCAGTCTTAGCAGGGTTATTTGTCAAGCAGGTTTGCAAACATGGGTGTTCAAGTAGCTTGGATAAACCAGATTCATTAAAGGGGCCAAAATGGAGAGGAGTAGGGAAGGATAAATTAGGAGTTTGGGATTAAAATATACACATTAATATATATAAAATAACTAACAAGGTCCTACTATATAGCACAGGGAACTATATTCAATATCTTGTAACCTATAACAGAAAAGAACCTAAAAAGAATATAAATATATGTGTATATATATATATATTTGTATATAGGGAAGCCGAAGTGGTACTCTCTGCATATCGGGGGTTGTTGATTTCTCCCAGCAATCTTGATTACAGCTTGTGGTTCATCCAGCCTGGCATTTTGCATGATGCACTCTGCAAACATGTCGGGCTGGATGAATTACAAGCTAGCATCAAGATAGGTGGGAGAAACATCAACAACCTCAGATATGTGGATGATACCACTCTAATGGCAGAAGGTGAAGAGGAACTAAAGAACTTCTTGATCAGGGTGAAGGAGAAGAGTGAAAAATCCAGTTTAAAACTAAATATTAAAAAAACTAAGATCATGGCATCCGGCCCCATTACTGCATGGCAAACAGAAGGGGAAAGGGCGGAAGCAGTGACAGATTTCCTCTTCTTGTGCTCTAAAGTCACTGGGGATGGTGACTGCAGTCATGAAATCAGAAGACAATTGCTTCTTGGCAGGAAAGCTATGACAAACCTAGACAGTGTGCCGAAGAGCAGAAACATCACTCTGTTGACAAAAGTCTGTAAAGTCAAAGCTACGGTCTTACTAGCGGTCACGTATGGTTGTGAGAGTGGGATGGTAAAGAAGGCAGAGCACCAAAGAACTGATTCCTTCGAATTGTGGTGCTAGAGAAGACTCCTGAGAGTTCCTTGGACAGCAAGGAGATCAACCCAGTCAATCCTAAAGGAAATCACCCCTGAATTCTCATTGGAAGAACTGATGCTGAAGCTGAAGCTCCAGTATTTTAGTTATCTGATGCAAACAACTGACTCATTGAAAAAGACCTGATGCTGGGAAAAGATTGAGAGCAGAAGAGGAGGGCATCAGAAGATGAAATGGCTGGATGGCATCACCAGTGCAATGGACATGAACTTGGGCAAACTCCAGGAGATGGTGAGGGACAGGGAAGCCTTGAGTGCTGCAGTCTATGGGGTCGCAAAGTGTCGGACACGACTGGGTGACTGAATAAAAACAGCAACTCTGCATATATGTTAAATAAGCAGGGTGACAATATACAGCCTTGACGTACTCCTTTCCCAATTTTGAACCAGTCAGTTGTTCCATGTTCAGTTCTGTTTGTCCACTAAAAAGATGCACAAGGTAAGAATTGTGAGTTAAGTTTTATTGGGGGCAAATGAAGATTGCAGCCCAGGAGACAGCACCTCAGATAGCTCTGAGAGACTGCTCCAAAGAGGTAGTGGGGGAAGGTCAATATATAAGATTTTGGTGAAGGGGGGAGTTCAGTGCAATCAAATGTTTACTTTACAAAAAGTTTCTGCTAGTCAAGAGGAGCTGATGTCTCCATGAAAAGATCTAGTGCTTTTCTAGATATAAGGAGATGTCAGGATTGGGATCCTGAAATCAGTTCCTGAAAATATCTATCTAAAGACCTGTACCACCAGTTTCTCTGAAGCACAGAGTGCTTCACTCTCCACCGTTGATCTCCCTTCTCGGCGTGTCGAAGTTCAACAGCTGCAGCAACACAGGGTTCAGTCTCCGCAGAGGCAGATGGCAAATGCCCTTGGCAAGTGCCAATTTGTAGTTGACAATATGGACTACATAATGACCAGCTCTGAAGGAAAATAAATCATATCCTCAGCAAGGGGGTTTTGTCAAACTCAAGTTCAAGTGCCGGATACCAAGTGAGGTCAAACAACCAAAACATCAGAGTTTGGAGCAGAGATAGGTTTATTACAGGGCCAAGCAAGGAGAACGGGATAGTTTTTGCTTAAAGATCCAAACTCACAATGGGTTTCAGGGAAGAAGTTTTCTAGGCAGAAGTTGGGAGGGTCAGGCGCCAGGGTGTGTACCCCTCCTCTGACTGGTTGGTGGTGGGGTAACTGATGCTGTTCTGATAATTTCAGCCGTAGCTTTCTGGCTCCAGTCAGTCTGGGGTCCCTGTGCTTGTGTTCAGTTTACAATTACCATCTTCCCACCTGGGTGGTAGTCTTAATTTCTGCAGAAGAACTCAGAGATTTGTATCAGATTGTTATGCAGGTCCCCTGAGGAGGAACCAGGCCCAGTCCTCGCTGCAGCCCTATTTCTTTCTGCCTAAGTCACTCACCTAATTAGTAACTGTTTGAATCTGCTTTTTGGAACTTGAGGAATGTCTAGGAGGCTGATGTGTGTGTGTGTGTGTGTTTTTTTTTTTTTCTACAAACAAGAAATGAGGAACATGGAAAGGGTTTGGTGCCTGGTCTCAGGATCTACAGGATCCTGCTTGGTGTCAGTCCCCAAACCTCCCCACCCTCCCACCCCCACCCCCCTTTTTTTTTGATACTCCTCAACCTTGAGTGGAGCAGGTATTGGACAAGCTGGGGAATAATGTTTTGGATAGACTGGTTAATCATAAACTCAGCAGAGGAACTTAGTTTTAGGGGTACTGAATTTCAAGGGCTTTCCTTCAATGACCTGAGTTTGTTTATTTTACAGGATATGAGTGTCCTATACATGAAAGGCTGTTTTGTGTAAGACTTAAGTGTGAGGATTCTAAAGTTGGGTAGCCTGGGATCGAATCCCAGCTCTACTAGTTCAAACAGAATAATCCTGGGCAAGTTCTCTAAATTCTATCAGCCTCAATTTTATTTGTAGAAGCAGGAGCCAGAAGCTGGGATTGCTATAGGAAATGAGGTGAGTTACATCAGTAAAGCCCTTAGTGGTTGGCACCTGGTAACCTCAAAACAATAGCTATGGTTAAGGTTTAGGGGGTTGGGGTGTATCTGATTCCCTCTATATTCCTCTAAATCAGGGTTTCTCAACATTTTGAACCAGATAATTTGTTTGCAGGGGGTGGATTTGGGGCTGTTTAGTGCACTGTGAGCTGTTTAGCAGAATTCCTGGCTTCCACCTGAAACTGTTTACCTAAGATTGGGACTTGAACTGCTGGGACTCGAGTCCCAGTCCCTGCTTGGGACGCTAACCCACATGGCTGGGAATAGAATCTTGCCGAAACCCAGTTTTGGACTCTAACCCATATGGCTGGAACTTGAACCCAGTCAAAAACCCACAGTACCTGGTTTCAGGACCTAATGAAGTTCAGATTTTTGATGTCTCATCTCAGAAAGAATCTAGTGAGAGACAGTGATAGATAAGAAGTAGATTTATTTAGAGAGAAACACACTCCAGAGACAGAATGTGGGCCATCGCAGAGGGTAATACAGCCACCTTGAAATGTGGTGTGCTTAGTTTTTATGGGTTGGTAATTTCATACGCTAATGAGTGGTAGGATTGCTCCAACTATTTTGGGGAAGGGGTGGAGAATTCCAGAAATTGGGCCACCTCCCACCTTTTAGTCCTTTGATGGTTCCTTGGAACTGCATATAATCACGATGGTGTGATCACACACCTAGAGCCAGACATCCTGAAATGCGAAGTCAAGTGGGTCTTAGGAGCATCACTACAAACAAAGCTAGTGGAGGTGATGGAATTCCAGTTGAATTATTTCAAATCCTCAAAGATGATGTTGTTAAAGTATTGCACTCAATATCTCAGCAAATTTGGAAAACTCAACAGTGGCCACAGGACTGAAAAAGTCAGTTTTCATTCCAATCCCAAAGAAAGGCAATGCCAAAGAATGTTCAAACTACCGCGCAATTGCACTCATTTCACACGCTTGCAAAGTAATGCTCAAAATTCTCCAAGCCAGGCTTCAACAGTACATGAACCATGAACTTCCAGATGTTCAAGCTGGATTTAGAAAAGGCAGAGGAACCAGAAATCAAATTGCCAACATCCACTGGATTACCAAAAAAGCAAGAGGGTTCTAGAAAAACATCTACTTCTGCCTTATTGACTATGCCAAAGCCTCTGACTGTGTGGACTGGAAAATTCTTCAAGAGATGGGAATACCAGACCACCTGACCTGCCTCCTGAGAAATCTGTGCTTAGGTCAAAAAGCAACAGTTAGAATGGGACATGGAACAACAGACTGGTTCCAAATCAGTACAGGAGGATGTCAAGGCTGTATATTGTCACCCTGCTTATTTAACTTATATGCAGAGTATATAATGAGAAATGCTGAACTGGATGAAGCACAAGCTGGAATCAAGGTTGCCGGGAGAAACATCAATAACCTCAGATATGCAGATGACACCACCCTTATGAAGGAAAGCAAAGAATGAGCCTATTGATGAAAGTGAAAGAGGAGAGTGAAAAAGCTGGCTTAAAGCTCAACATTCAGAAAACTAAGATCATGGTATCTGGTCCCATCATTTCATGGCAAATAGATGGGGAAACAATGCAAACAGTGAGAGACTTTATTTTTTGAGCTCCAAAATCACTGCAGATGGTGACTACAGCCATGAAATTAAAAGGCGTTTGCTCCTTGAAAGAAAAGTCATGACCAACCTAGACAGCACATTAAAAAGCAGAGCCATTACTTTGCCAACAAAGGTCTGTCTAGTCAAAGCTTTGGTTTTTCCAGTGGTCATGTGAGACCTGAGCTATAAAGAAAGCTGAGTGCCGAAGAATTGATGTTTTTGAACTGTGATGTTGGAGAAGACTCTTGAGAGTCCCTTGGACTGCAAGATCAAACCAGTGAATCATCAAGGAAATCAATCCTAAATATTCATTGGAAGGACTGATGCTGAAGCTAAAACTCCAATACTTTGGCCACCTGATGCAAAGAACTGACTCATTTGAAAAAACCCTGATGCTGGGAATGATTGAAGGCAGGAGAAGGGGATGACAGAGGATGAGATGGTTGAATGGCATCACCGACTCGATGGACATGAGTTTGACGAAGTTCTGGAAATTGGTGATGGACAGGGAGGCCTGGTGGGCTGCAATCCATGAGGTCAAAAAGAGTCAGACTCGACTGAGCGACTGAACTGAACTGGAACTGCATGGCACCCCTGGGTGTGTTATTTAGCTTGCTGATTGAGGATCAAGGCCTAGTCGAAGTTGACTTATCTGCTATCTTGGACCCATTTGATTGTAATCAGTTTATGGTGTGTCCTCAGGCTCTGTCATTCTCTCAAAAGTTGTGCCCTGCCCCCTTCCCTCCTGTTTCATACCCATTAGATGTCAATAGCTGCCCATGCCTGCCCCTTGTGACATCTAAAAATCTCTTTCAGTGTTGCCATGTGTCCCCTAAGAGGCAAAAATCACAGCTAAGGACCCCTTCTCTAAACATTCAAAAATCAAAGAGCTCATCAAGCATCCACTGTATTATTAAGACATGTTGTTGTTGTTTAGTCGTGTGTCTGACTCTGCAGCTGCATGGACCGTAGCCCTCCAGGCTCCTCTGTCCATGGGATTTCCCAGGCAAGATGATTGGAGCGGCTTGCCATTTCCTTTTCTAGGGGCTATTTCTGACCCAGTGATCAAACCTTCATTTCCAACACTGGCAGGTGAATTCTTTACCACTGAGCCACCAGGGAAGCCCCTTATTAAAACATAAACTTTGCCTACTTTAGATAAATTATCACAAAGGGTATGGTATGATTTCAGCTACAGATACAAGCGTCTGAGGGTCCTCCACCCCTGTGAACCTCACAAGGTCCTCCCTGCCTCAAGGACACCAGCTCAGGCCTTTCCCTTGCAGCTGCACATCAGCTCTATGCAGGTACTTTCCTCTACATCTTAAACAAGGAGTTAGCAGGCCCTCTTAATGAAAACATAGTATTTCAAAGATTAAATTGTGAGAGCAACTTAAAATAGTCCTTAAGAGTTTAACATAATTTTTTAAAATTGGATTTGTATAGAACAGTCTCGGACTCTGTGGAGAGGGTGAGGGTGGGATGATTTGGGAGAATGGCATTGAAACATGTATATTATCATATGTGAAACAAATTGCCGGTCCAGGTTCGATGCATGATACAGGGTGCTCAGGGCTAGTGCATTGGGATGACCCAGAGGGATGGTATGGAGAGAGAGGTGGGAGAGGGGTTCAGGATGGGAAACACCCATGGCGGATTCATGTCAATGTAGGGCAAAACCAATACAATATTGTAAAGTAATTAGCCTCCAATTAAAATAAATAAAATTATATTTAAAAAATAAAACAAACAAACAAAAACTGGATTTAACTACAAAGTGGGGTAGTTAAAAAAAATAGTTGATAAAGGTTCTTCTTTAATGGCTGCATATGT
Source organism: Madoqua kirkii (assembly GCA_006408675.1). NCBI lineage: Eukaryota > Metazoa > Chordata > Mammalia > Artiodactyla > Bovidae > Madoqua > Madoqua kirkii. Next base: position 19,281 of record SJYC01131231.1, read on the forward strand.
ATGAATAAACTTTGATTCCTCAGTGTCTGCTAAGCAACAGCTAAAATCCTTCCCAAGCAAAAGTTTAAAGCCCTGCTGAATACTAATCAGATTATGTAGAGTTTTTGGCCGCTAGAGAATTGGCCACTTGGGGCTTCCCAGATGGTGCTAGTGGTAAAGAACAGTCCTGCCAGTGCAGGAGATGTAAGAAACACGGATTCAAACCCTGGGCTGGGAAGAGCCCCGGGGGAAGGGCGTGGCAACTCACTCCAGTATTCTTGCCTGGAGAATCCCATGGAGAGAGGAGCCTGGCTGGCTGCAGTCCACTGGGTCACACAGAGTGGGACAAGCTGAAGTGGCTTAGCACCCACCACGTGGGTACTGTGCGGGCTTGATAGCTTTTTTTCAGGACTATCTGCTGCCACCTGGTGACAGAAAGCCATCAAGGACCCAGAACTGTTCAATTCTGTTCAAACAATACAAACTTCTAGTTCTACTCCTGAGAGGGAATTTTTTTGCTGACAGGGAGCTGTTTTTCTGCTGAGAAACTTGGACCCATAGGAGAAAAAATAATTAAGAACTTCACATGTAATGATTATTTGCAGTTGAAAGTGAAGGTGGTGAAGGTGTTAAGTCATTCAGTTGTGTCTGCTCTTTGCGACCCCATGGGCTGTAGCCCACCAGGCTCCTCCATCCATGGCATTCTCCATGGATGAAGAATACTGGAGTGATTTGCAGTTGGCTTCAGATAAATGTAAGAGGTTCTACGCATTTTCAAACTGAAGGAAGAGGAGCATAAACCTTCCTTTGACAAATAAAGCAAGCAAAAAATATTCTGCAGTTCCATTAGACAGAAAAAGAGGGGAAAAGGAAAAGGAGGTAAAGAGAGTGAAACATTGGACAGAAAGAGGAAAAAGACAGACAGGTAACTAGAGAATGTCAGAATCTCTTCTTTCCACCTCTCTTCATGAAGCCACACCCCAGTGTCTGAACACCCATCACTCTTCTCCACTCAAACTTGCATCCAAAATTCAAAGCAAGCTCTTCAGAGACCAACAGACTGGTGTCCAGTCCCAACTCTGTTACTCCCTAGCTGAGTAGTACAATGAAGGTATCAATCAGTAACTTTGAAGGGAAAAAATAAGCATATGACTAACTCTAGGTTTAGGACTTCAGTGTCATCCTACTTGTAAAATAATTTTTCTTATAAACCACAGAGGGAGCTACATTAACTGCTTGCATAAGTCATCAGTTATCAGGAGTCATAGGATATGTGAACTGGAAGTGACCTTTAAAATACTTGGGCTCTTTCTTCCCCAGTGGACAGGGAAACTAAAGCATGAAAGGCCTGTCTTTTTATTTTTTGGCTGCACACTGGGCTTGTGGGATCTTAGTTCTCTGGAATGTAGGCCACAGCATGAAAGTGCCCAGTTCTAACCACTGGACAACAAGGAATTCGAAATGCATCAAGACGATGTGCAAGCCAGTTTTCTTTCTTACACGAGGCATGTATCGTCCTGCAGGGCTGTTATCACACCTACCTTTGCTCCACACAGATGCAAAGCCTCCTTTTAATTACTTTCTTTGTTCTTGGTCACCTTTCGGAACAGATTACATGCTTCTTGAGGTTTTGTGTGTGTCACACATGGTTTGGTTGATCAGTCATGTCTGACTCTTCATGACCCCATGGACTGCAGCCTGCCAGACTCCTCTGTCCATGGGACTATCCAGGCAAGAATACTGGAGTGGGTTGCTTTTTCCTTCTCCAGGGGATCTTCTTGAACCAGGGATAGAACCCAGGTGTCCCACATTGCAGGCAGCTTCTTTACCATCTGAGCCAACTCTACCCACTCCCATATTCATGGACTTCCCTGGTGGCTCAGATGGTAAAGAATCTGTCTGAATTACAGGAGACCCCAGTTTGATTTGATCTTCCCCAGTGGGGAAGAGCCCCTGGAGAAGGGATAGGCTACCCACTCCCATATTCATGGACTTCCCTGGTGGCTCAGATGGTAAAAAATCTGCCTGCAGTGAGGGAGACCTGGGTTCGATCCCTGGGTTGGGAAGATTCCCTGGAGGACAATAGGGCAACCCACTCCAGTATTCCTGCCTCTTGAGGTTAGAAGCCATCATTCATGCTTATATTTAATTATTTACAAGGCTGGATATGACACAAACTCTCAATAAACACGTTTACCATTTCAATAAAAGCCTGAAGTCAGGAACTTCCCTAATAGTCTTCTCCTTCCAATGCAGGGGGTTTGGGTTCTAGCCTTGGTTGGGGGGCTAAGATCTCCCAAGCCTCGAGTCCAAGAAACCAAAACATAAAGCAGAAATAATATTGTAAAAAATTCAATAAGGACTTCAAAAATGGTCCACATTAAAAAAAAAAAAAGACTAAGATCAAACTAGAAGTGCCCAGCTGAGGAGACTATAAACCATTCTGTCTATAAAGAGAACATTTATTGTATAATCCATGTTTTCTGTCCTTTCTGTCTGAAGTGATGGTTGCCCAATGACCTGTTAGCACAACCTCTAGTTTAGTTGATTCAGTTTGTCATAATGTATGATGAACCTGGTTATCTCATAGTTTATTGTTCTTTTCTCCTCACTCAGCCCTGGAAAGGCAGGAACCTTGTGTGTCTTACCAACCACGGCTTCCTAAAACAGGGCCTGCCTACCGTAATGCTCACTAGAAACTTACTGTACGAAGGAAACACTGAAAAGACAGTCCTAACCTTGAGTTTCCAATGTGGTGAACAGACAGTGGGTTATTAACTGTCACCACTGGGGGTGCTCTATGTTAATGTGCTTTGCATTCACAGATGAGTGAGTCCATAATTTGGCCTTAGGATGGGTTGGGAGGGTCCCAGCAAGGAAGCAGGAAGCTGGGGAGACACCTGGATGAGTTTCTCAGAAAAGGTGATATATGAGCCACATCTTAAAGGAAAAGTAAGTGCCTTGAGGCAGAAGAGGAAGAAAAGGCTATTCCAGGTAAAGGGAGCCACCTAAGGAGCACAATTTCGTGAAAGACCATTCTAGGCAAAGAATGGCCACCAAAGGCAGCACAGGAAGGCGCAGGACCCATGAAAGGTGATCCTCAACAGCTAGTCATGTGTCAGGAAGATGGGTTGGGGAGACAGGCCAAGTCTTGAGACCAAGTGCTACAACCAGCAGCTGCTCACAGCACGAAGTGGGTGCAGCATTTAAAAGTAGGTCTGTTTTCCTTTCAGGTTCCCCAAGCTCCACCCTTCCGCCTCTCCTTGCACCCTTTTGCCATGTTAACAGCACCCAAAGCCGCAGAATATGCCCGCAAACAGAGTAAGCCTGTTTACTTCTGTCTCTTAGAAAAATTTAAGTAAAACTCAGAGATGTGGGTACAAAGTGAGGTCAAAGTTGTTCTGGAATAACATCTTTCTGTCTGGGGAATTTAAAAGAATCAGGGATGTTTATGACTTGATTTCTCTCCTGAAATCAGGGAAGTCGTTTCTCAGACCTTTTATTGGTGGAAGCAGAGGACTCTAGCAGGGAAGAATCGAAAACTGAGGGTGGACTTATTTTAAAAAATAGTTTAATACAGATATGACTACTACATGCATCCCTAGGTGTCAAGCTAAGAAGGGCAGCAATGAACAAAAATGCCACCAGCAGTTCTACAAGGAAAGCAAATGCCATGGAATGGAAATCATCAAAAAATTTATCTTTGGACACACAGCCAAAGGACAAAGTAGGTCTAAACATGCAAATTGAACCAAACCGATACCAGGTGTTTGGGGAATACTTATAGTTTAAAGTCTAGCCTTTGGGTGTTAGATGTTCTGGCTTGAAACTAAAGCCCATTATTTATCAGCGGTGTGACTTCAGGCAAGTTGCTTAACTTGTCTGGGCCTTAAGTTTCCTTCTCTATAAAATGGGAAGAACCATGGTACTTACCTCTTAAGGTCACTGAATAATTAACTGATATTATGGGTCTTAAGTTAACTCCTAAATATTGACCATTATTATCTTTTCATCATTCAAGAAATACTAACCACAGTTAACCAACTTGTATTCTGTTGATTCAAGTAAAAGTATTGAGGAGAGAATCTGTGTTCATATCTGTGTCAAATGTTCCTATTCTTGGTCCCTTTCTTACTAATAAGAATTTTATCTTTGCCTGCTTTGCATCTCTGCTGTTTCTGCCCTGCCTAGATAGATTCCTTGGACGTTTATGTTGCAGATTTCAGATAATGGTCAGAGATGGACAAGGCTGGAAGGGAAGGAGAATGCAAGGAGGGCTCTTTGACATTCCAACACTGTGTTCTCAATTATAATGTACAAAGTGAAAAGGAAAATTTTTAAGTCAGAGAGACCAAGGTGGTCAATATATTAAAAGCAGGGAGAGAATCAGAAAAGTGCTTTAGGCTTGGGGGAAGGAGTGGCTGGGAATTTTAGGATTTTGTTGAATGAGAGACTCTGGGTCAGCTGGAGGTTGTAAGGTAGGAAAGGGAAAGAGGAATTTTTAAAACAGAATCACTAGGTTCTGGATTGAGCTTGCTTCAGGAAATTCAGGAGCTTCCCTAACGGCTCAGCAGGTAAAGAATCTGCCTGCAACCCAAGAGACAGAGGAAATGTGGGTTCAACCCCTGAGCTGGGAATGATCCCCTGGAGGAAGAAGTGACAACCCACTCCAATGTTCTTGTCTGAAAAATCTCATGGATAGAAGAGTCTGGTGGGCTGCAGTCCAAAGGGTTGCAAAGAGTCAGACATGACTGAGTGACTAAGCATTCAAGAAACACAAGTGAAATTTGAAATTCCTTTTTATGTAGCTTGGTTGCTTTACTATGCATTTTTAAATGTGAATCTCTCAGTAGGCTGAGTCACACAGGGCTCAGGATTTGTTCAGGTTTTCGGAAGCCAACTATTGACTGATTAGAAATATAATCTTATCATAGCAAATCATGGCTTTAAGAACTGCCTGAAATCTTTGGTCATATTGAAAGTGAAAGTGAAGTCACTCAGTCGTGTCCGACTCTTTGTGACCCCATAGACTGTAGCCACAGAGAAGGCAATGGCACCCCACTCCAGTACTCTTGCCTGGAAAATCCCACGGACGGAGGAGCCTGGTGGGCTGCAGTCCATGGGGGGGCTAAGAGTCAGACACGACTGAGAGACTTCCCTTTCACTTTTCACTTTCATGCACTGGAGAAGGAAATGGCGATCCACTCCAGTGTTCTTGCCTGGAGAATCCCAGGGATGGGGGAGAATAGCGGGCTGCCGTCTATGGTGTTGCACAGAGTCGAACACAACAGAAGTGACTTAACAGTAACAGACTGTAGCCTATCAGGCTCTGCCCATGAGATTTTTCAGGCAATAGTACTGGAGTGGATTGCCATTTCCTTCTCCAGGGGATCTTCCCAGCCCAGGGCTCGAACCAGGGTCTCCCACATTGTAGACAGACGCTTTACAGTCTGAGCCACCAGGGAATATTAGGCCTTTAATATGTGTTATTCTAGTAGCAGAACGACCATGTTATTAGGAAATATTTACAAAATATTGAGTTTTCCTTTAAAGATATTTGCTATAATGAGATTTGGGCTTCCCCAGTGGCTCAAGGGTAAAAAATCTGCCTGTAATGCAGGTTCAATCCCTGGGTCAGAAAGATTCCCTGGAGGAGGAATGGCTTTATTCTTGCCTGGAAAATACCATGGACAGAGGAACTTGGCAGGCTATAGTCTATTGGTTTGTGAAAGAGTTGGGCATGACTTAGCGACTAAACAACAAATAACAATAATGAGACTTGAAGGTATAGCTTTTCTAGAACCATATCTTTGTTACTGAAGATCTTTTTGAAGTAGGTAATAATTTTAAAAATATGAGTTTGGAATAGCAAACTTTGCATGCTTAGTTGCTCAGTCGTGTCCAACTCTTTGCGACCCCGTGGACTAGACTGCCAGGCTCCTCTGTCCATGGGAATTCTCCAGGCAAGAACACTGGAGTGGGTTGCCATGCCCTCCTCCAGGGGATCGTCCCAACCCAGGGATTGAATCTGGGTCTCCGGCATTTCAGGAGAATTCTTTACTGTCTGAGCCACAAGGGAAGCCCTAGAAAACTTTAGGAAGTAAAACAGAAAACAGAAAATAAGAAAACAGTAACAACTCCAGAAATACACACACACACACACACATACACACACACACACACACACACACACACACACACACACGTAATCACGACTTTAAGCTTAATCATGAAAAAATAGATCTCTGAAACAATGGTTCATTGCCCTCTGAGGCTCATCTATGCACCCTATGTCCAGAAAATCTAGCTCTCAAGATTATTCATTGGTATGTTATTTTGAAAATATAATTTCATTCCCTGTATGTTTTCTTTCATAACCACTGAAGACTGTTGGCTTCTTGATGGAAGCAGAGCTTTTATTCCCTTATTATTTCCCACATGGATGTCAAGTGCTTTCCAGGCAGTAGATATTTAGTAGTTATTGTTGATTGGTGAATTAGCAGTAAGTGGATGGTCCGTAGGTGAGTGTGCTCAAATCACTGTGCCCTATCTATACTGATTGAGAAGCTCATTTCTAGGGACCAGCTTTTCCCATTGGTTAACTGATGCTTGTAAACCCAGGCATGTCAACAGAATAAGTGTCCATCTTGCAGTAAGGCCAGATCCTGAGATGAATCCCTCCTACACGGCCCCTTCTTGATAACTAAGCAGCAAAAACCACATTTGTGAGCGCTTTTCATGCTTTATTGTTGATATTTGTGTACTTCAGGCATCTTTTCCAACTTTTGGGTAATGTACTTTCCAAATTAATTTTCAATTAAAATAGTACTTACAGTAAAAGTTTAAAATTACATAGTGAAAAGTAAAAGAATCCTCTCTTTCCTACACCCCTGTCCTACTCCTCAGAAGTAACAACTGTGAATAATTTTCAATTCTAATATTTGCCATACATGTACACATCAATATACATATTAACACATGCACACCCAACTGATTAGAAACAAGTAAATAAAATAAATAGTTTATTAAGTATATGAAAGGACTTCCCTGGGGGTGCAGTGGTTAAGAATCCACCTGCCAATGCAGGGTGCATGGGTTCAATCCCTAGTCCAGGAAGATGCCACATGCTTCTGGGCAACTAAGCCCATGGACCACAGATACTGAGCCAGTGCTCTAGAGCCCAAGAGCTATGACTACGAGCCCACGTGCCTAGAGTCTGTGCTCAAAAATAAGCCACTGAAATGAGAAGCCTGATCACCGAGACTACAGGGTAGATTCCTCTCACTGGCACTAGAGAAAACCCTCACATGGTAATGGAGACCCAGCGCAGCCAAAATAAATAAATAAATAAATAAATTCTTTAATGTTTTCAAGTGTATTAAAAATGCTTTTTAGTTTATTGTTTGAAGAAATCTTTCATTTATATGTTTAAGCTTCTTAGTCTTTTCTTTTATGCCTTATGGATACCATATCATGTCTTTTAGCTGATGAACATTTTTAAGCTGCAAGATATTAATGCCTTATTCAGAATTTTCTATTTATTTCCAGTCATTGAATTTCTTTAGTAAATAAGGGGAAAATAAGAATTTTTTTTTTAATCCAGGTATTCTGGAAAACAATTTCCAAAATTTCTTTTGTACTGCTTCGTACTAATAGCTTATTTATTAGTTAAAATGGGTATGAGCAACACCACATCCTAGGAAAGGTAGAAAAAGAGTGAAAGACAAATAAGAACAAAGAACAAGGGCAAAAAAAATAGAGAACATTCACAAATAACCATCCTGTGGTTATTTAAGAGAATAATTTTATTCTTAGGAAATATACTATAAAGTGTATTATTAACCCAGTAATTTCCCTGTGTGGGATCATGTATTATATTTAATTGAGAAATATAAGTCAATTTCCAAATGTCTGAGAAGAATTCCATGGAAATTCTTTTGCATCCACTTTTATTTTAGCTCATCTTTGTCAGTAACTTGGTATCTGATATTTGACCTTAACTCCCTATAACTTGAAAGCTAATGTTTGTGTCCACTTTATACTGATGTGTTTGATACCATAATCATCTTTTTACTCTGCAGGTCACTTAGAAACTTGGAATTGCACCAGGGGAGTTCATAGTAAAGTCTCTGGAAGAAGGGAACCATCATCTTAAAACTGCAACTCTTGCCAGCATATTTTTCTTTGCAATTAGCTTTTGATGCAAAGTGCATTGAAGTGTTATTTTGGATGTTGAGCTTTCATATTGTGGTTAATAGCAAGTATGTATCTTATGCTACTTCATTGTGACTGGAAGATGGTTGGCTGGAGAATTTTGAGACTATATACCATTTATGTGTTAGAGTAGGCTGACTTTGCAACACATTTTACAAATGTTTAGCACTGAACATTGCAGAATAGTGGAGTAGGAGGCAGTTTTCCAAAGTTTCAATCCAAAATAAAATTAACCTTCATCAATTGCCTGCCTTTACTTATGTTTTCACATGGAAACATTTAAACTCATTTCATTAAAGCCTTAAAAGAAAAATAGTACAGGCTTTCTTTCAATAGAACACAAGGACTACTAGAAAAAGAAAACATTCTAGTCTTTCAACACCTTTTCAAAATGCTGATTATAAATTGAGTTTATAAATACATGTAGTAGCAATTTGACCAAATGAGCACGAGTGTAAGTTATGCCACCTTAAGATTTTGTTAACACAGAACAGTTTTCTTTAACATGCACCAAAACTGGCATGTGGTTTGTTGACTTTTGTTCAAAGTGGTGGTGTATTTCAATGTGGCATTGTGGCTGTAAAGACCAACGCAGCCTTTTCCACACTGGTGGAATTACAGCTGTAACTAAGGTTGACAAGACCTGCTGCATTAGGTCTGTCCTCTGGCCCTGTGTACACTGCTGAACTTCACAGGACTCTGCCCAGCTTTTTTTTTTGGTGGGGGTCTAGCTCTGCCATATGCAAAGGAACATTTTTCTTTGTAGCTATTGATGCCTTTCCTCTTAACATCTGCACCTTTGCTTTATATGCTGCCTGAAGACTTTCACAAATGGCATTCTGGACATATTGCCAGCTGTAGTTGGATGTCCTTTTAGATTCCCTTCCACAGGTCGAGAACAAGGACCTATGTTTGATTTCATCTTTCTGCATATGTATGGGATCACAGAGCACGGGGGACTGAGTCATATTCTGCCCTTGTATATCTGAAGAGTATTTCTAAAGCAATAGGTTGGCAGCAAGGGAAAAAGGTTCTCAAACAGTTGCCTGGGGTCTTCCTATGAAAGAGTGATGCTTCAGGGAGGGGAAACTCAGGCAAATCATGATACTAGTTTTGAAAACAAAAAGCAACCCTAGAAGATGGGTTGAGGGGAGAGAGGAATGAGAGGATCCTGGATATGTTCCTGCTCTTGGAGTGTCTCAGAGAGTCTCGGGAGACCTCTGTCATTTAAGCCCAAAGGGAGATGTTAAAACTCAAGACAAAACGTGGCTATTGACAAAATTTGCTGCCTTTCACTAGCACTTCAAAGTTAAACATTTACAGGTTTTATTTTTTCCCTCATTAAAGTCATATATATGTACATAATAGAAAGTTAAAGAAACCGAAAACAACAAAAAGGAGAAATAAAAACATAAAATGAAGACCTATAACCTTGCCATTCATTGATAGCTATGATTGACCCTCAGGATTCTACGCGCACTAATTGTTTCTTCCCTGCATAAACATATGCAAAAAAAAATATGCAAAATATTTTAATCAAAACCACATAATACTGACAAGGTGATTTAGGAAATGTGGGCTTTCCAGGTTGTGTTAGCAGTAGAGACGGAGGTTCCATCTCTAGGTCTGGAAGATACACTTGGAAGAGAGCATGGCAGCCCACTCCAGTGTTCTTGCCTGGAGAACTCCATGGACAGAGGAACCTGGCAAGCTACAGTCCACAGGGTCACTGAGAGTCGGACACGACTGAAGCAACTTAGCACACAAGTTAGGAAATATAATTGCTTTCCAGTTAGAGGCATTTTTTTTTGGTTGCCCTTAGCACGTCAAGTCCTTCTGGAACTCATAGGACCGTCACGCGTCACCCCAGGGGGAACCACCAACCTCCTCTCAGCAGTTTCCATAGGCAAACTGCACAAAATCCTGGGCACGTAATGTATTTCTAGAGCCCTGCATAGGCTGAGAAGCGCATCCTTTGTCTCCAAGGTCACAATGGCTCTGCTGACTTCAATTCCTTTCACTGGCACGAGTGCGGACACCCTGAAAAGGCCAGAGAAAATGAGAGCCCCCTGCCCCATGATCCCAAATAAAAAAAAAAGGGAGAGAGACGACACGGAAATCCCCTCACATGCTACCCCCAGGCCCCTTTTGTGTTGTTCTTGCCAACGCAGCAGCCGTCCTGCTATATATACCAGCTGCCACGTTTGTCCCCGACAGACTGGACGCTGATCACCCGCTATCAACACCCATGGGGAAGGTGAGCCAGCTGAGGTGCCATACCACGCCTGCTGCGTGTCGACGTGTGTGTTTGTGGAGGGGGGATGTATCTCCCAGCTGACTTCCTGCTGTCACCTTATGTCCACCTGCAATTGTTCTTGCCAACGCAGCAGCCGTCCTGCTATATATACCAGCTGCCACGTTTGTCCCCGACAGACTGGACGCTGATCACCCGCTATCAACACCCATGGGGAAGGTGAGCCAGCTGAGGTGCCATACCACGCCTGCTGCGTGTCGACGTGTGTGTTTGTGGAGGGGGGATGTATCTCCCAGCTGACTTCCTGCTGTCACCTTATGTTCCACCTGCATGCAGATCACCTTCTACGAGGACCGGGGCTTCCAGGGCCGCCGCTACGAGTGCAGCAGCGACCACTCCAATCTGCTGCCCTACATCAGCCGTTGCAACTCCATCCGCGTGGACAGCGGCTGCTGGATGCTGTATGAGCGCCCCAACTACCAGGGCCCCCAGTACTTCCTGCGGCGCGGCGACTACGCCGACTACCAGCAGTGGATGGGCCTCAGCGACTCCATCCGCTCCTGCCGCGCTATTCCTTACGTGAGTCTTGCTTCAACCCGACCGGTGTGACAGCATCACTGATCCAGGGCCGTAAATTCCTGTTTATAAAAGTCAGTTTGTTTCAACTCAGGACTAGTGTTCACAGTAAAATAACAAAGCCCAACTCTCACGCATTGGGGAAAAAAATTGACGCCTTTTTACTATGCTCTCATACGGAAATATTTAAACTCATTTGGCGTTAAAATGGAGAAGGCAATGGCAACCCACTCCAGTACTCTTACCTAGAAAATCCCATGGACAGAGGAGTCCCGTAGGCTGCAGTCGCTGAGGTCGGTGCCAGTCGGACACAACTGAGTGGCTTCGCTTTCACTTTTGTGTGTTGGAGAAAAAAACGGCAACCCACTCCAGTGTTCTTGCCTGGAGAATCCCAGGGACTGGGGAGCCTGATGGGCTGTTGTCTACAGGGTCGCACAGAGTCAGACACGACTGAAGTGACTTAGCAGCAGCAGCTGATCCCTAATTTCTAAATAAAAATCACATGTTCAGTTTTTAAAAAAATCTATCAGTGTATCATTATTTCTTAACAATAAATATACTGACAGACTATGGGAGAACAACATAGGTATAACATTCTGACTGTATTGGCGATTATTTTCAATACTTCTCTATGACATACAGATCTAGAAACGAACAATATGTCTCTTGTTTAAGTGGCTCCCTGTATTTAGCAGATATTATCCACTAGTTTCTTTCAAGGGTCAGAAAAATCATTCATTAAGATTTCATGGGATGTAGTCCTCACCAAAGTCCTGCTTAATGTCTATTAATCATGTGTAGCTTGTATTTGGACTTTCTGAATCACCAAATTATGTGTCGTGGCAAGCGGATTCAAAAAGTGAAACCAAAATTTGGCTAGAGAAATTTGCAGACGCAAAAAGAGGTACAAGATAGGAACTTCTCTGAGGTCAGAAACTCAAATGGTACAAGTGACTTGGCAAAATGTCGGACATGTGGATTAAGAGTAAATGTAAATTGTTGTCAATGGTGAGTGCAAAAGTGACTTAAAAACATCCTTGATAGGATTCAGGGATACACAGTCATAATGGAAAAGGGACTTAAATCTTCTCTGCCGACTCAGTTAAATATAGTTACAATAGTTGTTTTTTGTTTTGCTTTCAGGGAATTCCTTTTGTTGACTTTATTTCAATGTTTATTTCTTCCATAAGATAGATTACTGGTCAGGTAAGTTTTATTTTAATACCCTCCCTGAAGAAGGAAATGGTAACCCACTCCAGTACTCTGGCCTGGAAAATCCCATGGATAGAGGAGCCTGGCAGGCTACAGTCCAAGGGGTTGCAAAGAGTCAGACATGACTTAGTGACTAAACAACAATTTGTTAAACCAGCAATGTAAGGAGAGGATATATATGTGACAGGATGGTTTGAAAACCATGCTTCATGAAGCTGCAGGATGACTGAGTCACTTTTACTGACATCCAGGATGCCCATAACATATTTTTCATCTTTGGTTTATTGTCACAACAGACCAGCTCTCACAGGATAAGGCTGTATGAGAGAGATGACTACGGAGGCCTGGTGTCCGAGCTCACGGAAGACTGCTCCTGCATCCACGACCGCTTCCGGCTCAATGAGCTCCACTCCCTCCACGTGCTGGAGGGCTGCTGGGTCCTCTACGAGATGCCCAACTACCGGGGGCGGCAGTACCTGCTGCGGCCGGGGGATTACAGGCGCTACCACGACTGGGGGGCCATGGATGCCCGAGTGGGCTCTCTGAGACGGGCCATCGATTTGTATTAGGCTGTGCTTTTCCTGTGATCCACACAGAAATGCACTATATATACAAATCGCGTTACTGGCACATAAGTAATTCTTGTTCATCTTAAAGAATAACTGAATTTTAATAAATGGTGACCCTTGGCAACTTACCTGGCCCTGAAATTAAGTGTTTTGAACATTTGCTTACTTCCTGGTGGCAGCAGGATTTATGAAGTTCCCATTCACATCATGGGAAGGAGGCAGAAACACTGTCTCTGCCTCTACAACCCACAGTATGAGGGAGAGAGGAAAGAAACATAATGAAAACTATTAAATCCATACACAGAGAAGATATGGAACCAGTTGTGGCTGGGATACCAAAGGACTGCTGGAGAAGACTGCATTATCCTGGACTACAATATGAACTTTCACCACAATTCAATTATGGAATACTCAGCTATGCAGAGTGAAGTAAGACAATGTGTTATCCTATACACCTCTGGGATTTCTTTCCACTAGAGTAGAGTTGCTCACCCAGAAAGCTAGTTTTTTCACAAATTTACATGAGCAAAGATAGTGCTCTGTCCCAGTTAAATTCCTCATAGAAATTGAAAAGCTCATTTTAAAATTCATATGGAATTTGCAAGGGACCCAGAACAGCCAAAACAATCTTGAAAAAAGAAGAACAAACTAGGAGGACTCATACTTCACAATTCCAAAGCTTACCACAAAGCAACAGTAAACAACATAGCAGGGTACTGGCAGAAGGCAGGCATGGTGATCCAGAAATAATCCCATATGTTTATGTTCAACTGGTTTTTGACAAGGGTGCTAAGGCCACTCAATGGGGAAAGAATAGCTTTTCAACAAATAGTGCTAGGACTACTGGATATCCAAATGCAAAATAATAAAGTTAGACCCCCATTTCACACCACAGATAAAAACTAATTCAAAATAAATCAAAGAACTCAAACTATAAAACCCTTGGAAGAAAATAGAAACATACATCCTCATGATCTTTTATTAGGCAATGACATCTTAAAGAACACATCAAAAGCACAAGCTAACAACGATAAAAATAATAAATGTGACATCATCAAAATTAAAACATTTTACGCTTTCCAGCTGGTGCTAGTGGTAATGAACTACCTGCCAATGCAGGAGACACAAGAGACATTGGTTCAGTCCCTGGGTCAGGAAGATCCTCTATGCACTGAGGAGAGGGTTACAGTCCATGGGGTCACCAAGAGTCAGACACAACTGAAATGACTTAGCATGCACGTGTGAATCAAAGAATGCCATCAAGAAAGTGAAAAATACACGTATACCTATGGCTGATTCATGTTGATGTATTTCAGAAATCAACACAACATTGTAAAGCAATTATCCTCCAATTAAAATGTTTTAAAAGAGAAAGTGAAAAGACAGACTCTTGAATGAGGGAAAATATTTACCAAATATTTACAAACTTTTTATCTGGTAAGAGTCTAGTATTCAGAGTATTTTTTAAAAAACTCTTAAAACAACAACAAAAGATAAAAGATAAGACAATTAAAAATGAGCAAAGTATTTGAGTATTATATTTTTACAAAGAAGATATATAAATGGTCAAGAAGCTACTGAAAAGATGCTCAGCATTATTAGTTGTTGTTAGTTGTTGTTTACTCTCTAAGTTGTGTCCACCTCTTTTGTGACCCCATGGACTATAGCCCTCTGGGCTCCTCTATCCAGGGGATTTCCCAGGCAAGAATACTGGAGTGGGTTACCATTTCCTTCTCCAGGGGATCTTCCCGACTCAGGGATCAAACTCGCATCTCTTGCGTTGGCAGGAAGTTCTGTACCACTGAGCACCCCCAGAGAAGCCTATTATTAGTCATTAGGGAAATTCAGATAAAAACCACAATGAGATAGCACTTAATACCCACTAGGATGGCTGGACAGCGTCGCCGATGCAATGAACATGAACTTGGGCAGACTCTGGGAAATGGTGATGGACGGGGAGGCCTGGGGAGCCGCAGTGCATAGGGTCACAGAGAGTTGGACGCGACTGGGTGACTGAACAACCACCACCACCACCACTAGGGTGGTTATATCAATTTTAGGGAAAATTAAACAGAAAATAACAGGTGCTAGTAAGCATGTGGAGAACCTTCATAAATCTCTGTAATGTAAATACTTGTAAGTAATGTAAAGTTCTAATGTAATGTAAAGTAATGTAAAAAGACACAGCCACTATGGAAAAACAGTTTGGTAGTTCCTCAAATAGTTAAACTGAGTTATCATATGACTCAGCAATTCCACTCTGACATATATACTCAAACGAACTGAAAAGAAATGTTCCAACAAAAACGTATTCATGAATGTTCACAGCAGCACTATTCACAACAGCCAGAGGTAAAAACAACCCAAATGTTTATCAGTGGATGATTGCAGAAATGAAATGTGATAATCCAAACAATGGGGTATTCTTTGGCTGTAAAAAGGAATGAAGTCCTGATGCATATTACATCATGGATGAACATGAAAACATGTCAAGTGAAAGGAGCTGGTCACGTATATTATAGGATTAATTTATATGAAACACCCAGAACAGGCACATCTAGAGACAGGAAGTATATTCACGGTTGTTTAGGACTGGGGGATAGGTCGATAAAGGAACCATCACTCAAGGGTTCAGTACTTTTCACTGTGGAATGAGCATTCTCTAAAATTGACTGTGGTGACCGTTACACATAACTGTGAATATACTAAAACCACTGAATAACACACGTTAATGGGCAAATATTAATGTGAATTATATCTCAATGAAGATGTTTAAAAATAATAAAGCCCTGAATAGAACCTTAAGTAATAAGAATCTTTTAAAATAAGATTCCTTCTTGCTGAAGGAACATATGCTATGAATTATAAGTATGAAAATACACATATTATTAAACTGCTGTGGCTCTTGCCAATACCAAACATGCAGGAGGCTTGTGATTTTGCTGCTGGCTTAGTGTGTGGTCCTCTGTTGAGTGACCAGTGAATTACGAGCTCTGTCTGGTTTTTTTTTTTTAAAGGAAAACCCAGGTGATATGTTTCACTGAAGATAATTTTAACTTGGAGGTTTTGTTTTGTTTCAACCTAGTGCATTTAAGGGTTTAGAAACTAGCATTTTATCTAATAAATCTTGGAATGCCACAAGCTTCTTTCTCTATAAAATTAGAGGTATTGGTCAAGAGGAGTTCCCTGCTTCCTTCAGTCCTGATTCTTTAAGACACTATTAGGTTTCTAGGTGGAATATCTTAATGGTTACCAATGTAGACCTTGAGGTCTGTGGACTTGGTTTCTGGCTTGATCACCTAGTGGCTGTGTGACCTTGAGCAAGTTATTTATCCTCATAAGCCTTAGTTTTCCCACTTGTATGTTCTTGTGAGGAATAAATGGGATGCTTCTTATAAAGAAGCTCAATAAATAGTAGTCATCACTCCATCAGTTTTACTTCATTGTGCTATATATATATGGATTTCATTAAAAAGTGGGGAGGGTGAAGTAAATTAGCTGTTTTCTAAAAAAAATTTGAGAAAATGTGAACATCTTCAATGTACTTTTCATAGTGGTTCATTACTGCCGTCTTCGTACCGGGATGGCTCAGTGGTAAAGAATACCCCTGCCAATGCAAGAAACACAGGTTTGATCCCTGGGTTGGAAAGATCCCCTGAATGAGGAAATGGTAACCCTCTCCAGATCTTTGCCTGCAGAATCCCATGGACAGAGGAGCCTGGAGGGCTATAGCCCATGGGGTTGAAAAGAATCAGACATGACTGAACTACTAGACACATATACATACATAGGTGGTTATAGGCTGGCTCCAATCAACTTTGACACAACTTTGAGCCTGTGTCATGTGATACTGTAAAATTCATCCAGACCTCTTACAAAACTGGTGGCAGGCATCACTAACAGAATCCTGAGGCAAACAACTATATTAAGACATTTTAGAGATCAAATAAAACACTTAGAAATAAAGTATAGCCATTGTTCATTATCCAAGGGGGACTGGTTCCAGAATCCTCACGGATTTAAAATCTGTGGATGCTCAAGTCCCTTGTATAAAATGGTGCAGTATTTGCATATAACTATGCAATCCTCCCATATACTTTAAATCATCTCTAGGTTACTAATAATACTTACTACACTGTAAATGCTGTGTGCTGTGCTTAGTTGTCCATTGTGTCTGACTCTGTAACCCTTTGGTCTATGGCCCACAAGGCTCCTCTGTCCATGGGATTTCCCAGGCAAGAATACTGGAGTGGGTTGCCATTTTCTTCTCCAGAGAATCTCCCCAACCCAGGAATTGAACCCACATCTGTGTCTCCTGCATGGCAGGCAGATTCTTTACCCAAGAGGCCATCAGGGAAGTTTGGAATTTTTACATATCATTTACATTGTATGTACACAGTATTACTATGTAAATGATATGTAAATAGTTGCCAGTGTGGCAAATTCAAGTTTTGGTTTTTGAAACTTTCTGGATTTTTTTTTTTCCTGGTTGCTTTCTGTGGGTTGCTTGAATTCGTGGATATAGAATTTGCGGATACAAGGAACCAACAAGTATGGTTCAGGAGACTGCTGAGAGACTCGGCCTTACCTGCTGACTCCAACATCATAGGAAAGGTTGAGTCAGAGACTGCACACAAGCCCTTTTACTTGTATAGTCAGCTTATGATTTTAGAGCATCAGGGACCTGGACTGAGTCAGGTAGGGGGTGAGTGGCTCTTTCAGGGCCTGCATCATTGGTTGGTGGAGGAGCAAGCCCTTGCAAACAAAACTACCAGTGACCACCTCCCTGCCTAGCCCATGCCTTGCTTTCACATTGCATCTTCTAAAGCATTTTTTTCTTTCACAGTACTCACAAACACATGAAATTCTTGAACAGGCACTATTTCTGAAGAACACATTCAGGAAGCAGTGACTTCATCCATCCATTCATACTCCTGCACTTACTGCTTGTGTAATCTTTGGAACAGCAAGGAGATCAAGTGAATCAATCCTAAAGGAAATCAACCCTAATGATCATTGGAAGGACTAATGCTGAAACTGAAGCTCCAATACTTAATATTGAAGCAAGACAGCAGGTATGAGTGAGGGGTTGTAGCTGCACTCACAGGAGGGAAGCTGCAGTGAAACAGGCCTACAGTCAGCGAAATCCTCCCAAGAACACGTTACTAAGAGTTCCTTGACTGGCCCCGGTTCTAAACCGACCTCAGTGTGGTTGGTAGACTGCAGAAGCCAAGGGCGTCATCACCTGTGAAAGATTTAAGGGTGTATGTGCTGGTGTGTGTGTGCATTTCAGATCTAGCAGGTGATTTAGGTCTGATTTGGCTAACAGTAGAGTTTTTCTCCTTTTCTCACTTCTGTATCACCAATGAAGTTTTTTTATTTACCTTTTTAGTCTTCACTACATTATAACTGTACCCTTTCTCTTAAAGTGCTCTGGAGGTCTTTGAAGTGGTATGGGAAAGGAAGGTTGATATGCAAAGAACAAATCAAAAGAAGTATCCTCACTCTCATTATTTTATTGAACTCTTTTTGGGCTAAGTGGAGAAACAGTATGAATAGACACAATTCACACTGAAATTTGTTTTAAAACTTGGAAGTGCAAAAGGAAGTTTATTCCCCCTTATCTTTTCATCTAAATTCAAGATGTCTGATGATCTGGGACAATGGAAGGAATCTGTTCCCAATACGAAACGCCTTCTCTTGGAAGCTTATCAAATCCCACCTAATCTTCAAGGCAGTCTAGGTCCCTCTTCCCAGGATAGCTCCTCATACAACCAGCTTTTACTTGTCTCTTTCTTCTCTGAACATCTATATCCACTTCATGACGACCCAACTTAACACTGAGGCACTGCCTTTCTCACATAATGTCTTTTTGTCTTGGTTTAGTGTCTTTAACAAGGCATAAGGATAAGGGCCATGTCACGCTTCTCTAATCCTCATGATTAATTACTAATTACTTACATGGATAAATAGTAGTCATGTATGGATGTGAGAGTTGGACTATTAAGAAAGCTGAGAGCTGAAGAATTGTTGCTTTTGAACTGTGGTGTTGCAGAAGACTCTTGAGAGTCCTTTGGACTTCAAGGAGGTCAACCAGTTAATCCTAAAGGAAATCAGTCTTGAATATTCATTGGAAGGACTGATGTTGAAGCTGAAGCTTCAATACTTCGGCCACTTGATGCAAAGAGCTGACTCATTGGAAAAGACTCTGATGCTGGGAAAGATTGAAGGCAGGAGGAGAAGGGGACAACAGAGGATGAGATGGTTGGATGGCATCATCGACTCAATGGACATGGGTTTGGGTGGACTCTGGGAGTTGGTAATGGACAGGGAGGCCTGGTGTGCTGCAGTCCATGAGGACGCAAAGAGTCAGACATGACTGAGCTACTGAACTGAACTGATGTGGATAAATAGAGCCCTGGAAGCATGAAAAACAGCAAGGGATTCTGACTTTACTGTAAACGATTCCAGTTTATTTTGGAAAGCAATGACTCTCCCACACAAGGTCACCAGTTCGGATGTTCAGAGACATAGACGGCAGTCTCTCACACTCAGTTCTCTACCTGGTTCTGATAGCCTCCAGTCCTGTCTGGTTCTTGGTAACCTGGGAAAACTTGAAGGGAGGTAAAAAATGGCCTAGTGACCGGCAGGCTGGTGTAGAATGGCAGCAGGGAGACCTTCGTGAAGGGAGGGGTGGAGTTAGAGCACCACCCTCTGAAGGTCTCAGAGCTTACCTCTAAGAGCTCAGGAAAGAGACAGGGGAGACAGCCTGAGAAAGAACAAAAATGAAAGAAAAGGTGAAAAGCAACATTTCTGTGTGAAGAAAAATAATGAGATTCCCCGCCACTTCCTTGCATTTTAGAAGATGGATGGGTCAGTGGAATGAGACATTTGGTCCTGGGTGTGGCAAGACATGTTTTGTTACATCTCTTTGTAGGATCAGCCAATACCTCAATCTAAAATATATGGGAGATTAAGGGAGGGACTGAGCCAATGAACCTTTTAGCGCAAATATTTGAATACCAAGTTCACAGTTATAGACAAGGCTTTTTTTTTTTCTTTTCTTTAAAAAGAACTGCAAAACTCATTTTTTAAAACACAGGTCTCATTTAAATCAGAAAAAAAAAATTATAAGACCCTTTAAAGTTCTTTAGGATATCATGGTTGAATAAACTTGTACATCAAAACACATTTGACTCAAATGTCAAAACACATGCATGGATCTAACATAACCCTGTTTTTTTTTCCAAAAATGAAATTGTTCATTTAAGAGCCATTGTAGTTACCTTCCCTGGTGCTTCCCTGGTGGTTTTGAAGGTAAACAATCTGCCTGCGATGCAGGAGACCAGAGTTCAATCCCTGGGTTGGGAAGATCTCCTGGAGAAGGGAATGGCTACCCATTCCAGTATTCTTGCCTGGAGAATTAAATGGACAGAGAAGCCTGACCGGCTACAGTCCACAGAGTCACAAAGAGTTGGACACAACTGAAAGATTAACACAACAACAGGATGTTTTGGGCGTCCCTGGTAGCTCAGCTGGTAAAGAACCCACCCTCAATGTGGGAGACCCCAGTTCAATTCCTGGGTTGGGAAGATCCCCTGGAGAAGGAATAGGCTATCCACTCCAGAATTCTTGGGCTTTCCTGGTGGCTCAGATGGTAAAGAATCTGCCTGCAATGTGGGAGACCTGGGTTCAATCCCTGGGTTGGAAAGATCCCCTGGAAGAGAGCATGGCAACCCACTCCAGTATTCTAGCCTGGAGAAACCCTCTGGAAAGAGGAGCCTGCTAGGCTATAGTTCATAGTGTCACGGAGAGTCGGACACGACTGAGCAACCTAGCACAGCACAAAGTTACCTGGAGGCTTCCCAGGTGGCTCAGTGGCTCCTGCCAAGCAGGAGACTCAGGTTCAATCCGTGGGTAGAGAAGATCCCATGGAGAATGAAATGGCAACCCATTCCAGTATTCTTGCCTGGGAAATCCCATGGACAGAGGAGTCTGGTGGGCTGCAGTCCATGGGGTCGCAAAAGAGTTGGAAGCGACTGAGCAACTAAGTAAACAACAAGAGTTACCTGAGGCCTGTTAGAAGCCTCAGTGGAAATAGTGCATTACTTTCCCTGCCACCCCGTCTCATACAAATGTTTTAGTTTGTCAGCTGGGTTTTCTTGAAGCATCTGCAGACTCTTTTCTCTGGTGGCCACTGGCATGTCTCCCAGATGAAACCTCTTGAGCTCACTGGCACATCATTGACATGACCCTGCTGAAGGAAGCCACGTCTGCTCTCACTTGAGTGGGTAAGACTGAACTTCCAGCAAACCTTACATCACTTATTTAGCTCATGATGATGAAATAGTAATAGTTAATAATGAAAGCCAACCTTATGAAGAGTGTTGTGTGTGTTCCAGACATCATACCAGAAATCTTAGAATACATCATGTGGCTAACAAAGCACAGTTATTATCAAGAGTTCCCCCAAGTATTTGAGGGGATCTGGGACAAGAGCATAAATAGAGCCCCATCACCACTCCATGGCCCACCCTCCTCCCTTCTCACTCCTGCACATGTCTAAGCTCCATCCACATGTTCCACCTCCCCTCGCCCCCCATCACATCCCCCAAACAGGTTCCCTTTTATGAACAGTGTCCTTGGGTGGGTAGATGAAGATTCTCTTCTAGGTTTTGGAAGCAAGGATGCAAATGGAGGAAATTCTGGAGCTCCAGGTATAAGAAGTGCGGTCTCTAAGAAGTGTGGGCATGTCCCCATTGCCACTACACATTCCTGTCCTGTGAGCAAGACTGCAGCTAGAGGGCGCCAGAGGATGCTCCCGGAACACCCAGTCAAGGCCAGGGTTCCCAAATGACCAGGTCTAATCACTTGCCTGGGCTTCCCTGGTGGCTCAGAGGTTAAAGCGTCCCCCTCCAATGTGGGAGACCTGCGTTCGATCCCTGGGTCAGGAAGATCCCCTGGAAAAAGAAATGGCAATCCACTCCAGTATTCTTGCCTGGAGAATCCCATGGACAGAGAAGCCTAGTAGGTTACAGTCCATTGGGTCGCAAAGAGTCGAACACGACTGAGTGACTTCACCTCACCTCAATCACATGCCTATCACTGTGAGAACCAAATGTAGAAAAGTACACACAACCCCAGTGTTCATCACAGCACTGTTTACAATGGCCAAGACATGGAAGCAACCTAGGTGTCCACCAGTAGATGAATGGATAAGAAAGCTGTGGTACATATACACAATGGAATATTACTCAGCTATTAAGAAGAATGCATTTTTATCAGTTCTAATGAAGTGGATGAAACTGGAGCCTGTTATACAGAGTGAAGTAAGTCAGAAAGAAAAACACCAATACAGTATACTAACACACATATATGGAATTTAGAAAGATGCTAATGATGACCCTATATGTGAGACAGCAAAAGAGACACAGATGTAAAGAACAGTCTTTTGGACTTCGTGGGAGAAGGCGAAGGTGGGATGATTTGAGAGAATAGCATTGAAACATGTATATTATCACATGTGAAACAGATCGCCAGTCCAGGTTCGATGCATGAGACAGGGAGCTCAGGGCTGGTGCACTGGGATGACCCTGAGGGATGGGATGGGGAGGGAGGTGGGAGGAGGTTCAGAATAGGGAACTCATGTACACCTGTGGCTGATTCATGTGAATGTATGGCAAAAACAACTACAATCTTATAAAGTAATTAGCCTCCAATTAAAATACATTTTTTAAAGCAATAAAGTAAAAAGGTACACAGAGCTAGGAAGCAGAGGAACTGGGAACTGAGCCTGACAAGTCTGTCAGCCTTGAAGGCCTATAAACTAATTGTTTCTGCATAAAACATGGCTTGTTTTAGAAGTTATCTTTCTAGAAATACATATCTTATACACTTCACATAGTAGGTTCAGTGTCACCTTTTTTTTTTTTTTTTTTTGTAAAGCTGTGTCTCTATCAACCTTGAGAATCTTTGGCTTTAACAGGAATTCTGTTAAATTATAGTTGCTGTTCTAGTTGCTAAGTTGTGCCCAACTCTTTGTAACCCCATGTACTTCCCACCAGACCCCTCCATCCATGGGATTTCCCAGGCAAGAATACTGGAGTGGGTTGCCATTTCCTTCTCCAGGAGATCTTCCAGACCCAGGGATGGAACCCATGCCTCCTGCATTGGCAGGCTAATTCTTTAGCACTGAGCCACTCTCCTTCAATTGACATTGCTGCCAGGCTGATTTCTTCAACCTGGCTCTAGGATCTCAGCATTAGCTGACTTTAAAGGGTTCTTTAATCCCTGAGTCACTGATTTGGGTATGGTGGATCAGAGGTTAAAGCATCTGCCCAAAATGCAGGAGACCTGGGTTCGATCCCTGGGTCGGGAAAATCCCCTGGAAGGAGGAAATGGCAACCCACTCCAGTACTCTCGCCTGGAAAATCCCATGAACGGAGGATCATGGTGGGCTACAGTAAACGGGGTCCCAAAGAGTCGGACCCGACTGAGCAACTTCACTGTCTTTCACTTTCCTAAGGCTGCAGTGCATGTGTGCATGCTCAGTCGTCTCCAACTCTTCGGGATGGACTGGAGCCCACCAGTCTCCTCTGTCTGTGGGATTTTTCAGACAAGAAACGCTGGAGTGGGTTGCCATTTCCTTCTCCAGGGGATCTTTCTGGCCCAGGGATCGAACCCAGGTCTCCTGTGTCTCCTGCATTGCAGCCAGATTCTTTACCAGCTGAGCCACTGGGAATGGTAACCACCTAATCTCTGTCATTCCATAGAGGGTCATGCCAGCACCAGTATCTGCTGGATACTGTATCGGTTCTATTCCAGTAGAGGGACTCCCTACCCATGGTGGGTTTCTCTTTTCATAGGAAGAGCCTTAGGTAATAAATCTATTACATGTTAACATAAATAATATGTTTTATGAATAATAACCATGTTTTCCAAAGCAAAAAGCAAGTAATGAAAAGGCTGAAATTGCTTTGCTGCTACTGCTAAGTTGCCTCAGTCATGTCCAACTCTATGAGACACCATAGACCGCAGCCCACCAGGTTCCTCCATCCTTGGGATTCTCCAGGCAAGAATACTGGAGTGGGTTGCCATTTCCTTCTCCAATGCATGCATGCATGCTAAGTCACTTCAGTCTCTTTCACGTCATACAGCCTCTGGAAAAACTCCACTGCACACTGTGAAGGAAGAAGAGTGAAAAGGGCAAATAACATCTTGGGGGCTTCCCCAGTGTCTCAGAAGTAAAAAAAAAAAACACACAAAAAAACCCACCTGCAATGCAGGAGCTGCAGGAGACACGGGTTCAGTCCCTGGGCCAGGAAGGTCCCCTGGAAGATTAATCCACTCTAGGATTCTCACCTGGAAAATCCCACAGACAGAGGAGCCTGGTGGACTACAGTCCCTAGGGTTGCAAAGAGTCTGATATGACTGAAGTGACTTAGTACACATACACACATTGTTACGAAAACTGTTCTGACCATATGAACCCCTTGGAAGTGTCTTGGGGACTTTAGGGGTCCCTGTACCACACTATGAAGTCCATACTATGAAGATGCTCTGTTGTCTAGCCTGGGTGCTGTCTAGCATCTCAAAAGCCTGAGAAAGTAGGGGATGTGGCACCTTAGGACAGAAAAGAACAAGTATCATTTCCAGCTTCAGGGATCCCACAAATTTCCAGCCAAGTGTCAATTTCACTCAAGATAGGCCTCCAAACAACAACATTGATAATTACAGTCTTGAATTTGAACTAACTTTATGCTTTTCAAAGCATTTTCACAAATTACTTGATTTGATTCCCTCTTCCTTAAGATATTAAAGTTCTCATTTTCAAGAATTTTTTGTAAACACCAGTCCCTAAGCAGAACACATTGTTCAATTGCCTTTAAGGAGTCAGTTAAGCAGAGTAGGCTATAAACTAAAAGCATGGGGGTAGAATTTTGCTCGTCCTTCTAAAGAAGAAAGACTTTTCATTTTGGTGGCAACAACAGCTTTTGTGAATTAGAAAAACCCGAACCTACCAGAAAGAGTGAGAGTAAACATTCAGCTAAGCCCAATGACCAGGGGGAGGGGGAGCGGAGAGCTTGCAAATCCCCTTACTCACCGAAATAGGCCCCTTTTGTGTGATTTCCTGCGGAGGCAGCAGTCAGGGCTGCTATATATACAGCAGCCCTCCCCCTAGTCCCACACAGCACCCAGCGAACACCTCCTGCTCCCTTTCGCCAACATGGGAAAGGTAAGTGCGGGGTGCCTGACGCTCCACCTTCGCCCCGTCGCGGCATCCTCAGCGGGGCTGCAAATCGCTTCATGCTGCCACATCTTCCATTTTGCAGATCACTTTCTACGAGGACCGGGGCTTCCAGGGCCACTGCTACGAGTGCAGCAGCGACTGCCCCAACCTGCAGCCCTACTTCAGCCGCTGCAACTCCATCCGCGTGGACAGCGGCTGCTGGATGCTGTATGAGCGCCCCAACTACCAGGGCCCCCAGTACTTCCTGCGGCGGGGCGACTATCCTGACTACCAGCAGTGGATGGGCCTCAGCGACTCCATCCGCTCCTGCCGCCTCATCCCTCCAGTGAGCCTGGTTCTGTCTTTGTCTTACGTCTCTTTGGGAATCAAAGCCATTAAGAAATAGCATTCCTCAACCAAATCGTTCTAACTAGACAGCAGAAAGTGGGAGTGAGCTCAGGGCATGCAGTCCATCCTAGAAGGGTGTCTCAGATGGGAAGCCATTCTTCATGAATTCTGTGGTGCTTTTTTTTTTTAATCACAGATTCCCAGTGTTTTATGTTTTCAATGTAGTCAAAGATAAAACGACACATTAAGAGAAAGCATGCCATAGAAGAGACTGAAGATATCTGTTCAAGATATCATTTCTTTTTTTTAAGTATAGGTGATTTAAAATGTTGTGTTAAATTTCTGCTGTACAGCAAAGAGATTCTGTTAAACATACAATGCATTTTTATATTCTTTGCCATTTTGGTTTATCACAGGATACTGAATATAGTTCCCTGTGCTGTATAGTAGGGCCTTCTTGTTTATCCATTCTATATACAATAATTTGCATCTGCTAACCCCAAATTCCTACTCCAAGGTATAGTTTATTTTAGTGGTCATTCCAAGTTGTGTCAACTCAGAAACCCAGTATATCCAAATTTATAAATACAGTCTGTGTCTGTTTAATTGATAAAAATACTTTTGCTTGCTTTGACTTACTTCCTATTTGATTATCTTCCTACAGAAGACAGGCCCCTTGGTTTCTATTCTAATTTTGTAATCGGTACCTATTAGCTTGTTTATGGGTAGGAATTAGAGGAAAGCCTCATCAAAGCTAAAGCTTGAGATCCAGTATTTCCCTGAGAGTGATTGCAGAGTTCTTGGAAGAATGTGTGGGAGTTGAGGGGTGGGGGATGGGATAAATGTCATCCAAACTTCAGGAAGCATCCAAGTTTTGTGAAGATGATTCCTGCTGTTGGGGGAGTGAGGAAGGGGAAGGTAGGAGGTCAGAAAGGAAGCTTGATTGTCAAGTAGGTTGAAATTTGAACTGAAAATGAGGTTACAAAGACAGAGGTAGAGAAAATGTGCCATCTTTTTTTTTTTTTTACAAGAGCTTCATAATCCTTTGTTCCAAAATAAACATGAAAACCAAAACATTGGTCTTACAGAAATAGCTAAATTTTGGTTCCTTTTTAACAAGAGTAATAGATCAAATGAGGCTTCACTTTCTAATGATGCTCACTTTTCTACTTTGAGAAGAACTTTCTCTGATAAGAAGCCCTAAAATAATCAACCTTATTTTAGATCAACCTTATTTCTCAAGGAGAGGGTGCTACCTTGCAACTGAAGGGCTGCTGTGCTCTGTTTCTAGGTTAGCCCAGAAGTTTTTAGATTCACAGGTAGGCAATGAGGGCAGGGAAGGCACCTTAACCCTGCAAACATGGTTGTTGCAGACTTGGACTAAGAGAGCTCTGGGGCAGGTGTGACCAGGGAGTGCAGGGGCTAGAACTTTAATTTCTCTCTATTTGTATCCATTTACTTTTTCTTTTCTATCTGTCACCCAGCACACCGGCACTTTCAGAATGAGAATCTACGAGAGAGATGACTTCAGAGGACAGATGTCAGAGATCACAGACGATTGTCCCTCTCTTCAAGACCGCTTCCACCTCAATGAGGTTCACTCCCTCAATGTGCTGGAGGGTTCCTGGGTCCTCTATGAGATGCCAAGCTACAGGGGAAGGCAGTACCTGCTGAGGCCAGGGGAGTACAGGAGATATCTCGACTGGGGAGCAATGAATGCCAAAGTTGGTTCTTTAAGACGGGTGATGGATTTTTATTGAAGTTTTAAATTCTCCACTTTTCTCCTTTAGAATCTAATAAAAGATTTAGCTTGTGTTTCTGGCACAAATAGAGTCCTGCCTTTCTTTTCATGTATGAGGTCTTCATTAGCATTAATGGCATTTGGCGAGATATGATGACATGTTTTCAAGATGGGGAACAACATCTCATAAGGGGAATTAAGTAGAGGATATTACTGCCAGCATTTTTTAAAGTCTAGACCATGTGAAAGTGTAGTCACTCAGTCATGTCTGACTCTTTGTAACCCCATGGACTGTAGCCCGCCAGGCTCCTCTGTCCACGGGATTCTCCAGGCAAGAGTACTGGAGTGGGGTGCCATTCCCTTCTCCGGGGATCTTTCCGACCCAGGGATTGAATCCAGGCCTCCCACTTTGCAGGCGGATTCTTCACCATCTGAGCCACCAGGGAAGCCCTATGCTAGACCATGTAGGCTCAAAGTTTAACTCAACTGGGTCAACCCATTTGTGGTTAATCTTACAAGGATACATTTACAGTTATAAGAATATTAATAAGTACTTGTTGAAACACTTCAAGTTGTCCCTTCAGGTTATTCCTACCATCTTTCCTATTTAGTCCAAATTATACCTAATCAAGAAAGTCATCCTTAGCATCTTGACTCTTACTTTAGCTCCATAAACAAACAAACTGGTCATTTCACCTACTACCCTCCTTGTCTTTCTAACAGCCTCCAACCATTTCTCCCAATTCCATGTCCAATATCTCATACCTCCATGATATTTTCATGGAACTAGAACTCACTGTCTCTTTGCAGTACCTGCTTCGCAGAAATTTTTCAGGATTTTTAGCGAAAACACCGACACATAGGAAAATTCTGCGTCCTATCACTTTAATAGGAGTAAAGTATTATATGAAAAATAATAGTAAATCAAAAATAAAGCACTGGGAACTTCCCTGGCAGTCCATTGGTTGGGACTCTATGCTTCCGTTGGGTCATGGGTCATGGGTTTGATCTCTGGTGGGGGAACTAAGATCTCACATGCCACTCAGTAAAGCCAAAAAGAAAGAAAAGATGAAAAAAAAATAGAAGATTAAAAATTTTTGGAGAAGTCTGATTAATTGGAGGGGACATATATGTACTTATGGCTGATTCATGTTTATGTTTGACAAAAAATGAGAAAATTTTGTAAAGCAATTATCTTTTAATTTAAAATAAATAAATTTACTAAAATATTAATTAAGGTCACTAATAAAAAATTACAACATAATACATTACAGAAAGTAAAAATAGATGAATGAGGAAATTTGCTTATAAGAAAAATAAGAGAGAGAAAGACAGATGGAGCTAAGAGTGAAGCTTAAGCCCAAACTGGGTGTGATAAGGCACTTTGGTGGCTAAAGATAGAGCCAGATTTGGACCCAGCAACCAAGATACAGAGGGAAGTAAGATCACCTCCATGACTGACGGAATCTATAAGGCAAATAAATTAATTATTCAAAACTAGCCTAACCATGCCCAATAATGAAACCTAAAAGATTTTCTTGTGGGTCCTAGTAAAGAGGATATTGAGTAAACAATGTCCTATGATAACTAAACACAGGTCTTTGGACTCTTTTAAAGTTCCTCAGGATTTCTCTAGTGGTCCAGTGGATAAGAATCCACCCTGCAATGCACGGCAGGTAGGTTTGCTCCCTGGACAGGAAACTGGGATCCCACATGCTTTGAAACAGTTAAACCTGTACACCACAACTAAGGCCTAATGCAGTAAAATAAGTAAATATTAAAAATAAATTAAGTTCTTCAATGAAGCTGTCGGCTTCAGGTCAAAATTCATCTGAAGTATCCCATCCTTTGAGAATCTAATAAATGGCTCAAATCTCATCTTACAGGGGATAGGAGATATGTACTACTTCTTCCAACACACAAATATATCCAACATATCTTGTCATTCTGGAGAGGGAATGAGTTGTTTATGGTTTCCCCAGTTAGGGAGCTGACTGTGGCTCAGATCATAAACTCCTTACTGCCAAATTGAGACTCAAATTGAAGAAAGTGGGGAAAACCATTAGACCATTCAGTATGACCTAAATCAAATCCCTTATGATTATAGAGTGGAAGTGAGAAATAGATTTAAGAGCCTAGATCTGATAGAGTGCCTGATGAATTATGGATAGAGGTTCATGACATTGTACAGGAGACAGCGAGCAAGACCATCCCCATAGAAAAGAAATGCAAAAAAGCAAAATGGCTGTCTAGGGAGGCCTTACAAATAGCTGTGACAAGAAGAGAAGCCAAAAGCAAAGGAGAAAAGGAAAGATATACCCATTTGAATGCAGAGTTCCAAAGAATAGCAAGGAAAGATAAGAAAGCCTTCCTCAGTGATCAGTGCAAAGAAATAGATGAAAACAATAGAATGGGAAAGACTAGAGATCTCTTCGAGAAAATCAGAGATACCAAGGGAACATTTCATGCAAAGATGGCCTCGATAAAGGACAGAAATGGTATGTGCTAGCGACGGAATGAAACACCAACACGGCCGAGTTGCTTGAATCTGTTTTTTTATTTTTTTTATTTTCTTGTTATTTTTTCATCATTTTTTAAATTATTTTGCTGCTTCTTGCAGCTGCCTTATTTTACATCTTTTTTACAACAACTTACAGGGCAAGTTGCCAAACACTATGATTTAATGACTATATAATGTGCAGGCGCGGGGCGAGATAACCTTTACTTTAACTTATTTATTGCAGCTAAGACTTTATTTGGGGGAACTTCCTTATCAACTCAGAGTCTTTGTGACCCTGGGTCTGTTTTTTTTTGAAGGAGCAGAGAAACATCCTTGTGTGCAAGAATTTTCCCAGCCTCTCTTTTACTTTGTTCCCTACAGTATGGACCTAACAGAAGCAGAAGATATTAAGAAGAGGTGGCAAGAATACACAGAAGAACTGTACCAAAAAGATCTTCATGATCCAGATAATCACAATGGTGTGATCACTCACCTAGAGCCAGACAGCCTGGAATGTGAAGTCATGTGGGCCTTAGAAAGCATCACTATGAAAAAAGCTAGTGAAGGTGATGGAATTCCAGTTGAGCTATTTCAAATCCTGAAAAGCTCAACATTCAGAAAACGAAGATCATGGCATCCAGTCCCATCACTTCATGGCAGATAGATGGAGAAACAGTGTCAGATTTTATTTTGGGGGGTTCCAGAATCACTGCAGATGGCGACTGCAGCCATGAAATTAAAAGATGCTTACTCCTTGGAAGGAAAGTTATGACCAACCTAGAGAGCATATTAAAAAGCAGAGACATTACTTTATCCACAAAGTTCCATCTAGTCAAGGCTATGGTTTTTCCAGTGGTCATGTATGGATGTGAGAGTTGGACTATAAAGAAAGCTGAGCACTGAAGAACTGATGCTTCTGAACTGTGGTGTTGGAGAAGACTCTTGAGAGTCCGTTGGACTGCAAGGAGATCCAACCAGTCCATCCTAAAGGAGATCAGTCCTGAGTATTCATTGGAAGGACTGATGTTGAGCTGAAACTCCAAAACTTTGGCCACCTGATGTGAAGAGCTGACTCATTTGAAAAGACCCTGATGCTGGGAAAGATTGAAGGCAAGAGGAGAAGGGGATGACAGAGGATGAGATGGCTGGATGGCATCACCGACTCAATGGACATGAGTTTGAGTAAACTCCAAGCATTGGTGATGGACAGGGAGGCCTGGCATGCTGCAGTTCATGGGGTTGGAAAGAGTTGGACACGACTGAGCGACTGAACTGAACTGAGTTACCCTCTGCTCTGAACTCCTGCCTCGTGACTGAGTATATCCACACTGACCTAAATTGGTGACATACTGGCTTTTCCTTTAACTCCGGAACCATTTCTCACATAAAGCAATAATGTGGGCAGCCAGCTTTGTTACAGAGATTGTGAGGGTGAGATGCAAGTTTAGATCATAACAGCACAGCAATATCAAGTTTAATATTAAGTGGTCCTGCTCTAGTCTGCTGGAGAAGGCAATGGCAAGCCACTCCAGTACTCTTGCATGGAAAATCTCATGGACAGAGGAACTTCGTAGGCTGCAGTCAATGGGGTCAGGAAGAGTCAGACATGACTGATCGACTGACTTCACTTTCACTTTTCACTTTCATGTACTGGAGAAGGAAATGGCAACCCACTCCAGTGTTCTTGCCTGGAGAATCCCAGGGACGGGGCAGCCTGGTGGGCTGCCGTCTCTGGGGTCGCACAGAGTCGGACACGACTGAATCGACTTAGCAGCAGCAGCAGCTCAGACTGCAAGCTCCAACTTGCTCTTGGGTGGCCTGGTCTTTCCCATCCCTGCTCCTCTCTTCTCTGTTCTTAGATATACCCACATGACTGTTCACTTTTTATAGAGCATCCTCCCATCCCACACCCTCAAGGGCTCCATATCCACTGCCCCAGAGTCATTTTTGAGAGTGAGATTGTGTTTTATTAAGATTGCACTGGGGCAAGAGGCATTAACAGGGACTGTTCCAGGCAAACTGGGGCACACAGTTAGGCTTTTTATAAAGTGTCCATTCCTGGAGGTTGCTGAATTATTTGATATTAATTGTTCCTAAATTTCAGTTCTTTTAACCTTTAAACCCTTAAGAATTGTGTTGGCTTCCTGGAGATATTAGCCAGGATCCTCTGTTTACCAATAATAATACAACAAACATGAATGAGAAAGTCAAAAGCTTCCTGGAGTGCTGAGCTTTATGTTATTTGCTTAGGAGAAATAAAATCACAAACTTCACATATGGAAATTATCCTGAATCACTGGAACTGAAAGCACATAAAATTGGAGACGCTGCTCATTCCTACCTCAGGACCTTTGCATATGAAGTTCCTTTTGGCTTATAATGACTTCCACATGATCTCCACAGGCTGGCTTCTTTTGGACAATAGGTCCCGGTACAAATATCAACTTCTCTGGAGATAAGAATGACCATTCTATCTGTTCATTATAACTCTCACTCCATCTAAAGCGGATTACACCCAACTCACTCCATCTGAAGTGATTTACCTGAAATTTTATCTTTTACTTGTTTCGTGTTCCTCGATACTATCTGAAATGTTCTCTTTTACTTCCTTAGCGTTTCTCTTCCTTACTAGATTGTAAAATACTTGTGTCCAGCTGCGTACCCATTGTCTGAGTGCAATCAAATGTTAATGGAGTGCTGTATGAATAAATGTGAGAATCAAATGAGGTATAATAAATGGAAATGGTTCTACAAAAAAAAATAAAAGTGCTTCAGTGAAACCCTTTGGGGACTTTGGGGTTTGAGGGGGCATGAGCCACCTGTCTCCCTGCTGCTACTAAGTTGCTTCAGTCGTGCAAACCCATAGACGGCAGCCCACCAGGCTCTGCCATCCCTGGGATTCTCCAGGCAAAAGTGCTGGAGTGGGTTGCCATTGTCTTCTCCAATGCATGAAAGTGAAAAAAGAAAGTGAAGTCACTCAGTCGTGTCTGACTCTTTGCGACCCCATGAATCACAGCACGCCAGGCCTCCCTGTCCATCACCAACTCCCGGAGTTCACTCAGATTCACATGCGGCCATCTCATCCTCGATCGGCCCCTTCTCCTCCTGCCCCCAATCCCTCCCAGCATCAGAGTCTTTTCCAATCAGTCAACTCTTCGCATGAGGTGGCCAAAGTACTGGAGTTTCAGCTTTAGCATCATTCCTTCCAAAGAAATCCCAGGGTTGATCTCCTTCAGAATGGACTGGTTGGATCTCCTTGCAGTCCAAGGGATTCTCAAGACTTCTCCAGCACCACAGTTCTAAAGCA
>SJYC01131232.1:0-16950 GCA_006408675.1 Madoqua kirkii
ATAAGATTATTGTAAGGATTAAATTACTTAATATATGAACATGATGAGAACAGTGCCAAAGCTGTAGTAAGTACTCAGTTGTATATTAGCAATTATTATTCTTTTATCCAGGGTAAAGTCCTTAGACATGAAGTAAGTTAAGGTATTTTAGATCATACATCTTCAGGAATA
This sequence comes from Madoqua kirkii, assembly GCA_006408675.1. Taxonomy (NCBI): domain Eukaryota; kingdom Metazoa; phylum Chordata; class Mammalia; order Artiodactyla; family Bovidae; genus Madoqua; species Madoqua kirkii. The sequence continues at coordinate 172 of SJYC01131232.1, forward strand.
TTACTAGGGATTATTTTGTGTTATAAGACAAAAAATCTACTGTTATTGAAAATATACAATGAGTTTTTTTTTTTAACTTTAAAATTTCTTTTATAAGGACACACATGTTGTGAACAGATGCTTCTGTGTGTCTTGCAGATACAATTCGTTGTATTCTTCATCTCAAAGAAAGTAATTGAAGTAGCAGCAGGTGGACAGAGTTGTAGCCCCTCTTTACTAAGGGGAAAAAAAATAAGTAGATTTGTCCTAAGTTGTATATTAGTATTTAAAAATAGAAGCTTCTGTTCTGTCAAGTTGAAATATCTGAAATTGCCAATATTCAACCATTTTGACCTACGAAAATGTCAACTTCAAGTGCTTCAGACTGTTCTTTGGCTTAGTTACTGGCCTCTGTCCTTTCTCCATTTTGTTTTACTTAATTCCTTTGCTGTTCAGCCATCTGTCTTTCTCTCCTTAAGTGTAGTATTCTTGTCCACCATTTATTAATTAGTGAGCCCGTTACTGGTTTCAGGCTTGATGCTTGAAACTGGCAGGGGCATCTCTCAGGCCCTGTGCTCCTCCCTACAGTGGGGCTGGCCTTGTGTCCGAGGCCTCAGGGCTGCTATCTCGCCAACATTAGCCTCTGATGACCTTTAAGAACTTTATGATAATTTTCTGTGCCTTGAATAATAGCTTAATGTGCTCTGAGTGACAGTGAAAGTCATTTAGTTGTGTCCAGCTCTTTGCAACCCCATGGACTATACAGTCCATGGAATTCTCCAGGCCAAAATACTGGAAGGTTAGCCGTTCCCTTCTCCAGGGGATCTTCCCAACTCAGGGATTGAACCCAGGTCTCCCACATTGCAGGCAGATTCTGTACTAGCTGAGCCATCAAGGAAGCCCAAGAATACAGAAGTGGATAGCCTATCCCTTCTCCAGTGGATCTTGCTGACCCAGGAATCAAACCGGAGTCTCTGGCATTGCAGGCAGATTTTTTACCAGCTGAGCTATTTAATTTTTTTTTTTTCCCAACATTTCAGGATTGAACATTCTGGTCAGTGAATGATTCATAAGCTTTCTGTTCCATTTTCAAATATTATATATTTCAAGAAGTTACTTATTGCCTAAAATGTATTTTAAATCAATATATTTTATTCAGTCAACAATATGTGAAAATACATACCCTACCTGTATTTATCTCATTGAGGAATAGCACCAAAATCAATAAAAGGAGTACTGCTATTTTTTGAGAATAAGGTGACTAGCTTTAAAAAAAGAACAGACATTTAATTTTTCAGAGCCTTAAGCAAAGGTGTAGACATTTTTATAAACATTAACCTAATTGAGATCAATTTTAAGAATACTAAGATCCTTAAGGATCTCATTTTGAAAATCACTTTCTATAAATCAGTAAATATTGCTTTGATTTAATGGAGTTTATATAGTAGCTTTATTAATGTCTAGTTTAATGTCTTACTGGACTTTAAAATCATGGCCACTAATTTTTTTTTTTTTAAGTCTCTAAGCTTTGGGTTATGTTAGAAAACAAATGAGAAATTATCACCATTTCCTTTAAGAGCTAAATAATCATTCAAGTAAGACTGTTCATTGCAGTAACAGCTTTAGTAGTTTTTGTTGGTGACAACTGAATGTTCATGCTAGTAACTGGGGCTTCTTGGTAGAATAATATTTTTAAAACAGGGCTTTGTTAACAGGTTAAGTTGGAAAATTTTCTTTGGCCTTTTCTTTTTCATTCTTACAGCCTGATTATTTTTTTTTTAATCTTTGACTTGAATTCTTAAAAGCCAGCTTGAACTGATATCTTGTGTGCTTTTTAAATTGCTTCCATCTTATCCTTTCTAACATTGTTTTATGACTAATCCATTGTGAGGGAGTGTCCGGGTAAAGGTTTTGGGTCTTGAGTGAAAATAACGAGACTAAATGCATGAGTCACAACTGACCTAAAAATAATCCCCAGGAAGTAATCTGTTTTCCACTTTTCTCCTCCAAGGTCTCGGTAGTACTGTATGTTACTAACAGAAAATAGAAAGATAAATGTATTTTAGTCACTGTCAGAAAAATGAATAAGAAAACTAAACTCTGGAAATTTAGCTTCTTATGAATATTTCCAATTGGTAGCTGTATTTGACATTGTCTTTTAAGCTTTAATTTAGCATGCAGTTCAAATGAGATGTGGGTAGTATTTTTAATATTTAATCCTGTATACATTTCTACCCAGCTAATATTCTTTGCTTACTTTCCTCTGCTTTTTTCATACCTTTTTATTCTCCAGAACTGCCTAAAGTTACAGAAGGTGCGTAACACCTTTTCTTCTTATTCTATTCCATATATTTTTATTACTTGCCATTGTTCTTTACTGTTGGTTGCATATTTTATGAAATTGTGTGCAGGGAAAAATGCATTACAACAAAATCAATATGGTAATAAAAATTAATGATAGTATTCATTATTGACTTCCAAAGAACTGTTTTATGGAAGAAAAAATACTTCTGAAATAATTATGATCATTTAAAATATTTGTTTAAATATTTACTTGTGTGAGGAGTGTACAGAATGATTTGGGCATTCCCTACCCCCTAGTGGCTTAAAAGCTGCACAGCTACAGCTAAGTTGCTTCAGTCATGTCTGACTCTGTGCGACCCCATAGACGGCAGCCCACCACGCTCCTCCGTCCCTGGGATTCTCCAGGCAAGAACACTGGAGTGGGTTGCCATTTCCTTCTCCAAAAAGCTGCACACATGACACTTTGACATTTCCAGAGGGACTGTTTCAAAGGACTAGGAGCTTGGTGATGCTACTCTAAGGAACTTATATTTGTATACTGCAATCTGTAATTGCCTGTACCAAAAGTTTCAGCCTCTCCCATTTTTTCTGGTACATTATCTAAACCTGCCTAATTAACATTCTTAAGAGTAAATCATTTGTTACTTTGAATTAAGTGTGTTTTGTTCAAGGACAAGTTAACATATGTCAAGACATGCTGAATGTAGAGTCTCATTTTCATACAAAATAATGAATATTTAAAACACTCGGAATTTGTGTTTTAAATCGTGTCCCATGAATTATTAAAAATCAGTAACTTTGTTTCGAGGTTTATTTAAGGGTAAAATTATTTTTTTCATTTTATCTCTCTTAACCTCAAGATTTATATAAAATACCATATGCTCAGTATATTCTTTCCAGAAAGTGAACTGAGACATTTATCTAGAAAGCATCTCAGTTCTGACCTCATGGTCTTTTGTTTTGAAGCAGGAAGACAGTTGAAATTTTTGTAGTTTTACACAGTCATGTTGTTGTTCTTACTATATAGATATTGAGGAAGTTTCTATTAGCTGATCCTTAGAAATTTTATAAATGCATGTGAAAATTTTTTAAAGAAAGAAATGGAAAGTTCAGTTAATATTTTCATTGCCCAAAATAAAATGAATTATAGATGCACTTTTAAAATTTTCAATTGAAAGTTATTTGGAGGAAAACACAAAACATAACAAAGACAAAAAGAACAAAAATAACAGAAGAAGATGGTACCTGGGAAAAAAAGGAAAGCAAATTGTTTCTCATGAGTCCTGAATTCATAAGCATTATTGTATTAGAGCAACAGTTACCTCAGGTAGGAAAAAAAAGGCTGGGCTTGTGCATGTGTTTCATTTCTGGTTTTATATTTGTTTTATAGTTTAATTATGTTTTAGGAAAGTGTGACTAAGGCCTGTTTTAACACAAGTCAATAAATTAGACTGCATGCTTTTGTTATAATAGAGATTATGTTAACATGAGCAATTCTTCATAAAAATAAGGCTTTTTTTTTCATATATTTTGAATCATTTTTTTCCTATTTTTCAGCCACTAAATGTGACCTGTGCTTATAACTGACCTTACCTATAAGTACAGTGCTGTTATCCTTCCTAGTTTTTTACTACTTTATTTGTAATTTTTACCCTCTTTTAAGAATCTGTTCCAAGTGGAGAAAATCAGAGTGTGACAGGAGGTGACGAAGAGGCAGTGGATGAATACCAAGAGTTAAATGCAAGAGAAGAGCAGGATATTGAGATAATGATGGAAGGCTGTGAATATGCAATTTCCAATGCTGAGGCCTTTGCAGAAAGGTTGTCCAGAGAGCTGCAGGTGCTAGATGGGGTAAGCCTTTCTTGGAATGTGTGACTAGTGATGTGTGGTAAACTGAGCAGACTGGTGATGGTCATATTCTACGGCCTCCACACTTCAGCCTGGATAGTGTGATTATTGCTGTATTTCCCTAAAAGTGCATTACCAGCTGCCCTCCCTCCATCTTTCACTGTTCTTGTTCCAAAGATAAATCATTCCTGTTAGGTCAGTGAAGGCAGTTGGCTGAGGTTCTAGATTTGGGGAGGTTCTTGATATGAAGTGATGAAAGTAGACAGTAGCCAACCTGAAACCACCCTGGGGGTTGTTCTCCCAGCCTCTGAAACACTTCAGAATAGTTCAGGGCAAGAGAATAACGTTTTTGTGGTTTGGGGGGAAAAATAGGTACAAGTTAGAAAAAGAGAGAGTGAACCGAAAGAAGTGAATCCTTTACCCAGAGAGCAAAATAGGGTAGTGAAAACAGGAGAACCAGGGCAAGAGGATGTTTGACTCCTCCTCTGAACTGTGGTGTTGGAGAAGACTCTTGAGACTCCCTTGGACTGCAAGGAGATCCAACCAGTCCATTCTGAAGGAGATCAGCCCTGGGATTTCTTTGGAAGGAATAATGCTAAAGCTGAAACTCCAGTACTTTGGCCACCTCATGCAAAGAGTTGACTCATTGGAAAAGACTCTGATGCTGGGAGGGATTAGGGGCAGGAGGAGAAGGGGACGACCAAGGATGAGATGGCTGGATGGCATCACTGACTCGATGGACGTGAGTCTGAGTGAACTCCAGGAGTTGGTGATGGACAGTGAGGCCTGGTGTGCTGTGATTCGTGGGGTTGCAAAGAGTTGGACACGGCTGAGCAATTCAACTGAGCTGAACTGAACTGCTTTGGAATAGACCCTGTTCATTTGTATGCACATATCCGAGCTTGTATCTAAATGTACATCTCTAGGAAGTAAAAAGCTACAAGTAGCACCTCTCTTGTGAGAAAAATCTAAAATGAGAATGTTTTGGTAGGGAGTGGAGTGTTGTTTTGTTAGGCAAAGTATGCATTTAAGAAAAACTCTCAGAGAATAAGGAATGTTTTAAAGACTTAAAACAGTGTTGGCATTTTATACATGAAAGGTACAGAAGTTGTAAGGTCGAACTGAGGCTCAGAGATTACACCAATAGTCCAAGTTTACAGATTTGTAAAACCCTCAGGAAGTAAAGCCTAGAAGAGACTTCAAGATGTTGAAGTGAAAATTGTCCTAAATCAGTTCAAGTCCTAGCTCTGCTGCTTAAGATGTCAGTGGGTCTGAGCTCTGCTGCCTTTACAGTTGTGCTGCACTTACAAGTGAGTTATTATGAATAGTATATAAAATAACATGTGAAATTTTAGCATCACTCATACGATGATATTATTTTAATTCTTCATCCAAATTTTTTCCTCATATCATGTTATCTGCCTTCTTAATGTGGCTTTGTGGTTTGTGTTTTCTAGTTAATGTTCCATCTGTGTTCCAAGTCATCATATTACTTTGCAGTTTAATTTTGGATTTGAAAGCTTCCATATTTCAGGGAATTCAGAATCAATAGTCAGAATCTTTAGGAAATATTAATAAGGGGTTGGTGGTTTGTTGCTACTTTGGGGAAAAAAAGTAGTTGCAAATGAAAGAGAAAAGAAAGAATACTGTAGAAGGAGCTGTCTTATGGCAATAGGGTCTTCCACATCCTATTAGTACAAATCATGCTACAGTTATAAATTAGTTCTGCTGCTGCTAAGTCACTTCAGTTGTATCCGACTCTGTGTGACCCGAGAAGGCAGCCTACCCGGCTCCCCCGTCCCTGGGATTCTCCAGGCAAGAACACTGGAGTGGCTTGCCATTTCCTTCTCCAATGCATGAAAGTGAAAAGTGAAAGTGAAGTCGCTCAGTCATATCTGACCCTCAGCGACCCCATGGACTGCAGCCCACCAGGCTCCTCCATCCATGGGATTTTCCAGACAAGAGTACTGGAGTGGGGTGCCATTGCCTTCTCCATAAATTAGTTATATGTATCCGTTAAAGACTGGCATGCTACTGCTACCCTCTTAACTAAGGTATTAACATAGATGATTATTATGCTTTTGTTTAGGGTTTTATGTAAATATTGCAGATTATAGAAAATGTTTATAGTTGAAAGAGCTCAAAGAAGTGTCAGAGATGATATAACCTAATGCCAGTTAGTTTACAGAAATGAGAGTATACCATTACTGATGACACATCATGGGGCATACCCTAAATATGCAGTATTGAGGTCTGGTCCCTAACCTCCATAGAAGGGAAAGTGTGCTTCCCTGAAATACTGTGTAAAAAGGTAGAATGTAAACACAAAGTAGCAAATTAAAATAGATGTGTATGTCAACCTTTGTTGCTGCTGCTGCTAAGTCACTCTGCTGTGAAAGAGATTTATGGATATTTCATTTAAAGCATATGAAGTATTGCTTCTCTTTTTAACTTTGTAGGCCAACATCCAGTCAATCATGGCCTCCGAAAAACAAGTCAACATCTTAATGAAATTACTGGATGAGGCTCTCAAGGAGGTGGATCAGATTGAATTGAAACTGAGCAGTTATGAGGAAATGCTCCAAAGTGTAAAAGAACAAATGGATCAGATCTCTGAAAGCAACCACCTAATTCATCTTAGTAACACTAATAATGTAAAACTCCTATCTGAGATAGAGTTCCTTGTGGTAAGCATGATTAAACTATTAACAACAATTAAAAAAAAAATCTAATGATCTCTAAAGCCATTTGTAAATATTTTCTAATTTCCTTAGGAGAGCAAGATTTAAAAATACTGAAGTTTCAAAGACCCAGTAATAGGATTGTGTAGCATCTTACCTGTAAACTTCCTAAGAGTACACAGACAAATGGTGTGTTTATTTACATTCCAGAACCACATGGACCTGGCCAAAGGTCATATAAAGGCACTTCAGGAAGGAGATCTTTCTTCTTCCAGGGGCATCGAGGCCTGCACCAACGCCGCAGATGCCCTGCTACAGTGCATGAATGTGGCTCTTCGACCAGGTATGACCATAAAATCTGCCCAAGAACCTGGGACTAAGCTTCTGACTTAGTGTAAAGCTTTTGACAAGAAGTCCAGAGGCAAGTGGTTTAGGGTTAGATTGTTAGTTATTGAAACAACTTTCACTTACTATCAAACATAATTTGTATCGGCACGAAGAACTATTTCGTTTCAATACCTTCTAATTGACTGTCAGTGACTCTAAGTTAACACCAGGATTTTTCTTCCGTGCTGTTCACAGGACCTAGCACAAAGTAGATGCCATAAGTTTGCTAGACCAGGTTCTAAAACTTGAGCTTGCATCAAGATCACCTAGAGGGCTTTTTAAAACAAATTGCCAGGTGCCACCACAATCAGTAGGTCTGGTCTGAGGCCTTAGAGTCTATGTTTCTGACTGTTCCCAGGTGATGCTGAGGCAAGACTGCAGTGTGAGGATTGCTGAGTTATACTGTTTATTCCCCGTTACCTTTCTTTTATAAACACACGAATAAACCAGTGAAACTTTGAGTTCTTAAAAACTGAAATACGGCTTCTGTTACAAATGTACTCATTAGACATCCAGGAGCTCTTTAACCCATTAAATAAGTTGTTTCCATTTCAGGCCATGACATGCTTCTGGCAGTTGAACAGCAGCAGCAGCGTTTCAGTGATTTGCGAGAGAATTTTGCCCGGAGACTGGCCAGTCACCTCAACAATGTTTTTGTTCAACAGGTAATTTTATTTTATTATAATACTATCATGTTCCTGTAGCTTGAAATGAAATTGTCACAGAAAAAATTTTGATGTATTTAATTGGGAGCACAGTATGTTCCTTTATATATTTATGTGATTTTAATATTTTTAGATATGTGTGTATTTGCTCATAGATGTATTTGGAGCCTCAGTGGTCTTCTATGAAGACAGTACCTTTTAGCTAAAATTCCCTAAGTTTTAAATAATTATGCTTCGTATTACATATACCCCATTTAGACAATCTTGTGTATAAAAATAAGTCCAAACTTGTTACATGTTTAATGTTTGGCCTGTTTTATTTTTCAGTATTTTCAAGTGAGAGCTAGGACTTGATTTCATGTTTTAAGTGTTTCATTCGCTCCATGTACTTATAAGTACGAGAAAAATGGCTAACTCAAGTGTAAAATCTAGTTGATTTAATCTTATATAAAACCTTTGTCTCTATTTTTATGTGGAAAGGGTGTTATAATTAAGGTTGTGGCAATGATATAAATGTTACTATTAAGTATACCTTAGAGGGATTTGAATAGAAGGTGTTTTATTTAATAAATAATAAATTAGACTTAATATTTATCAAATAAATTAGGTGTAATAAATTAGATTTTGTGTATTATCTCTTAATAGGGATTGGGGCAAAAAAAAAAGTTGAGTGAAATTTTGTTCATTAAATTCTATCTGAAATTGTAGGTTCTTATTTTGTTTTCACTTTATAGTATTCTGAAACAATTGTGTTTACTCTTTTATTTCTGATTAGTTTACTCAGGCCCTCCTTCAACTCTATAACAGGTCCTACTTTCTTTCGGTGCCTGTGAGTACATCAACTTTGGCTCCAGCTTCTCTGATTCTTTTTTTTTTTCCTGTTAAGTTTACTAAGCTTAATAGCAGCAGAATCTCTATAGTTATAATTTACTGATTTAAGCTACCTGTTAACCATATTTGTAGCAGTTTTTTTAATGTCCCTTAACAGAAAGTTTATTTAGATCCAGAAGGCATTTAATCTCATTCTGCTTGCCTTTCTTTCTGTCATTCTTTCGTTCACTCACTCATTCCTTTATTTAGAAGTCATTTGCCAAGTGATTAAAGATGCATTCCTGACATTGCATTAGAATAGATCAGAGGCTGATTCTTTCCTCTAGCTGCTCACAGTCTAGAGAAGGGACACAAACAGACTGAGGGAGGGTATATGTTACGGTGGTACCATGGCAGCATAAAGGAAGATCAGCTAACTAAGCGTGCAAGGGGGAAACAGGAAGACTCTCTTAACATTCCACTTGACTTAAAAAGCATCAGGAAAAAAGTAAACCTAGGAATCACATAAGATATACTAATGCACATTTTTCTTACACTGTTATTTCAATAATATCTATTTCTACACAATTCCCTAGTTTTTTTTAAATAATCCTGTTGGCAGGGGTGTAGTCCACATTTATAGATGGTACTGAAAATACCAGTCAGTAACTGATAATCCTTTCTCCACCTGTAATTGTTTGTTATAACATGCTATTATTTGTGATTTTGCTTCCTTGCCTTATAAACTAATGGCTTTGTTTAAAATGAATGCTTCCCTATTCTGAACATCTAATATGCATTGTTACATGTGAGTAACGCATGTTAAAAACCAGAATGTTGCAACACCCTGGAATGTGCTGAAGAAGATGAAAGATGATGTCCCAAGTACAGAAAAGAGATTTTCTTTGTGTTAAATTTAATGCTTTGTGTCACCTAGCAAAGAGTTGGGAAACAAGGTGTTTCTGTTCCTGGTGGTGGGACACACTGTCTGGGAAGATTTGATTACCGCATTGTGTCACATGTCTTTGTCTGTCATCAAATTTTGATTGTGCGTCTGACTTGTGTGTCACATTGTGTGATAGTACTCACTGTCCTCCATATGTAAGAATAAAAAATGGCTCCTACCCTCAAGATGCTTGTGAGGATGTGTTAAAAGTAATGTACTTAAAACTCTACAGCAGTGTATACAGGATACCTTGGAGACACCACGATAAACTGAATGTGTCAGTAAAGCAAGTCACACAAATTTTTTGGTTTCCCAGTGCATAGAAGAGTTATGTTTACACAGTATTGTAGCCTATTGTGTGCAATATCATTATGTCTAACAAAAGAATTTAAAAAATACTTTATTACAAAAAATTGCTAACCATCTGAGCCTACCATCTGAGTCATAGTCTTTTTGCTGGTGGAGGGTCTTTCCTCAATGTTGATGGTCCTAGGGAACCAAGGCTGTGATTACTGAAGATTGGAGTGGCTATGGCAATTTTTTAAAATAAGATAACAGTGAAGTTTGCTGTAATGATCAACTTTTCCTTTCTCAGACAATTTCTCTGTAGCATGCAGTGCTGTTTGATGTCATTTTACCCACAGTGGAACTTCTTTCAGAATTGGAGTCAGTCTTCTTAAATCCTGCCACTTGGTTTATCAACTAAGTTTGTATATTAATTATAGTCTAAATCCTTTGTTGTCATTTCAGTAGCCTTCACAGCATCTTCACCAAGAGTAGATTCTATTTCAAGAGACCAGTTTCTTTGTTCATCCGTAAGAAACAACTTCTCATCCATTAAAAAATCTGTTAAATGTGATTATAGCAGTTCAGTCACATCTTTAGACTCCACTTCTAATTCTGGCTCTCCTGCTTTCTACCACATCTAGTTACTTCCTGTACTGAAGTCTTAAACCCCTCAAAGTCATTCATGAGGGTTGGAATCAGCTTCTTCCAAAACTCCTGTTAATGTTGATATTTTGACCTCTTCTCATGAATCACAGTGTTCTTAATGGCATCTAGAATAGCCAGTCCTTTTCAAAAGGTTTTCAGTTATGGCTACTAATTTATTTATCTATAATAAGAAACTTTAAACAATGTCTTAATTTTTAAAGTATATAAAGAGTCAAATTCTTAGCACAATTGAGTTCTAGATATGATAGTTATCTATATTATTGGTTGAATTAAGCAACTTAAGTATTTGATTTTCCTCCTTCCTATATATATTTTGGAACCAGTTTCTCTTAAAATCTTTCTGTTAACACTAACAATATTTAATATATCTTAATAGTCTAAAGGTAATGATGTTCTTTATATCAGTGAATTTTCAGATGATGGTGATCTGAAACTGCTACTTGCAGTAGAAAGCTTTGAATAACACTATATGTAAAAGAGCTTTGTAGACTGTAAAATCTCTATAAATGTTGATTCTTCCGTTTTGCAGAAGAGATGAAGGTTTTTAATTGAAGAGCTTTCCTGACATTAAATTAAATAATATAACTTAACATGCAGTGACCTGAGTAAACAACTGTTGAAGAACATAAACCATGATTTTGAGTCTTGAATCATTGAAAAAATTAATTAGGAAGAGTGGGATAATGAAATATATCTAATATTAAGGGCAGAGTATTTGAAAAACATTTATCAGCAATAATAAATTTGTCAAATACTCCTTCCTTTTAGTCAGTGTAACTTAGTTAAGACACAGTTTGGAGACATTAGCAGACTTAAAACTAATCTCTGTCTGTGTACAGTGTCTAATATCTGTGATTCAGTGGAATCTCAGTCATCCTGATGTGGCAAACATTTCTGAAATGTAATGTTTGTATTGACCTTCAGTAGTTTTTGAGTCTGGTTAAAATGATTTTGTTTGGCATGTTTTTAAAAGAAAACAGAAGTGAGACTCACGTGACTAAGGTTCAGATTCTAGCCTTGTGACCTGTGTCAATCACTTAACCCTTTGAATTTTAGTTTGTTCTATTGGATCAAGATCTACTGGATCCATATACTCTAAAACAAAGTCAGGATGCATTGTCTGTCTCAGGCTGTTTGAAAACTTACTAATTTATATAAGTCATGTCAAGGATTAAAAACAAAATTATATAGTTGCTTGTTTAGCAAATTAATGGAAAAATTAAAATTACATTATTATTAGAGATTATCCTGGAAAGGGCTTCCTGAGTGGCTCAGTGGTAAAGAATCCACCTACAGTGCAGAAGACATAGGTTCAGTCCCTGGGTGGGGAAGATCCCCTGGAGGAGGAAATGGCAACCTACACCAGTATTCTTGCTGGGAAATCCCATGGACAGAGGAGCCTGGCAGGCTTACAGTCTATAGGGTTCGCAAAGAACAGGACATTACCCAGCAACTGAGCATCAAGCGCTATCCTGGAAAGCCCAGGAAATAGTCATCTGTAGTCCTTCCTAGTTCTGAAATTCTGTATCCTGTGTATTTTCATCTGCTGTTTTAAATACTGTAGACTCTAATGGAAATATCATAGATGTAAATATTTGTTTTGAATGACTTCACCTGTTTGGTGTATGTTTCTTAGTAACAGTTTATATCATGATATTTATTTGCTTAGTAAACTGTAAAATGATAGGGGAGAGGTAAACTTGATTAAAACATTCGTTCTCAGCTACTTTAAAAGATAAAATGAGTCAATTTATCAGCGAGTCATTCTTGTGTGTTTATGACTGTTTTATGATGGTGGTGTTCAGTTTTATACACGCATGATAAAGACAAGTAAGTACTTAGTTCTTATATTTCTATGTTCTGTTGTTTTTGCTTGGCCATGCTTGATCATTATTAAGGATATTCAGTTACAACAATGTTTCTTTATACTGTCAGTGATATTTATGTACTTATTTATTCACTCTAGGGTCATGATCAGAGTTCAACTCTTGCTCAGCACTCTGTTGAACTGACTTTACCTAATCATCATCCATTTCATAGAGACTTACTCCGATATGCCAAGTTGATGGAGTGGCTAAAAAGTACCGATTATCGAAAATATGAGGGACTAACAAAGGTATGGATTTGACGTCAGTTACTCAATGAATATAGAGCATTATCTTCTAGAATCGAGAGGTCCTGTGTTCAGTTCCACAAGTGACATTTGAAACACTGTTGTATGTTCTTAGAAAAGCAGCAAGTAGTTGAATTTCTGAGTGCTCATTAGCTAGGGAGAACATTTATTTTATTTACTTGGATGGAGAATAGCTATATTTTGAACTTCAATATAGTATTAGGCTGTACTGCAGCTTGAGGCATCATTCAGTTTAGTTAAATAATTATTTCCTGAGTTTCTTTATGTGCAATATAAAAACTAGAGAGTATGAAGATATTTTCAGTGAGGCATTTGCTTTCTAAGAATCTGTAATCTATTCTTTTAAGCACATGCAGTATGCCTTTTTATTAAACAAACATTCCACTGTTCCAGGCACATAGAAACATAGATATTTCTGTTCCTGACTGTGGAACACACTAGCTGGAAAAATTGGACTATCATAATAAGGTACATCTCTTTGTAGTCACCGGATTTTCACTGTGTGCCTCTCTTGTACTCACTGTAATCCATATGTAAGAATAAGAAGTGGCTCCCACATATGCTCCTACTTCCAGAGAGCATCAGGTCTGCCGGGAAAGAGCAATTATACTTGAAACAGCCAGCTATAGTTAAGTGCTGAACTGGAAATGAGTTTAAATGTATAGCAGGTTAGAGAAAGGAAATTCATGACCTGAAGCCACAGGAGAAAACTTCATAGAAAACATTGGATTTGACCCTTTTCCCGGGACTTTAAGAAGGCCAGGCTGATTGAAGCTGAAATTCCATATTCTAGTAGAGTGAGAAATTAGGTTAAAAAATCTGAGCTGTGAGTCCTAACAGCATTCTTCACACATAGGAAAAGACTTGATAGGGGAAACTAATTAAGAACCTAATATAATATTGAACTGAAATGAAATCTTGAACAAGGAAGACGATAGTAGGAATAGAGGTTATAAATCACAAGAGAGAATCCAAAAACAAGGGACGGGATGGTGCCAGACTTGTGAGACATAGAGCTTAGAGCAGTGATAAATACCACTTGGGCTTCCCAGGTGGCGCAATAATAATAAAAAAAATCCACCTTTCAGTGTAGGAGATTCAGGTTTGATCCCTGTGTTGGAAAGATCCCCTGGAGAAAGAAATGGCAACCGACTCCAGTATTCTTGCCTGGAGAATCCCATAGACAGAGGAGCCTGGTGGCCGCAGTCCATTGGGTCACAAAAAGTAGGACGTGACTGAGTGACTGAGCGTGCATACACACAGACGTCCGCAGTTGGACCAGAGAAGAGTCATTCATACATTTACTTAGCAAATGAATTGAGCATCTATTGTGTGCTAACACTGTTGTATGCGCTAAAGGCAACAGCACTGAAGAAAATAGGCCAGCACTTGACTGTTGAGAGTACGTATTGTAGTGGAGAAGGACCAACACAAAAGACAATTTCGTAGTCTGCTGGAAGGTACTGCTGAGAGCTGTAGAGAAAATAAAGCAGGGAATGCTAGGACATCAGAAAGGTTGCAGTTTCAAAAATGGTCAGAGAAGGCAACATTTGAGCACAAATTTTAAAGGTAAGCAGGGGTGAGCAGTGGGAATTTCCAAGGAAAGCTTTCCCAGCACAGCACATGTGCCCCAAGGCAAGAGCAACCTGGAGCACTGGAGGAGCAACCAGGAGGCTCTTGTGGTGGGAGCACGGTGAGCCAGGTTCAGGATGAGAAGGGCAGGTGTGAGAGCTGACGTGAGGTCGGGCAGGGCAGATCTGGAAGGGACTGTGCACCATTGTTAAGAATTTGGTTTTTGCTTCCAGAGAGATGAGGGAGGGGTGTTGGTGGGCTTTGAGTAGCAGAATGATGTGATCTCACTCACTGAGTAAATGGCCATAGTAGCAGGAACCCGTGGCTTCAGTACTCTGCTGTTGTGTTGTGTTCTGGTTTGTTCTGAGTCAGCCGAATTCTGATTTGGAGGTAGCTTCAGTTCAGTTCAGTCGCTCAGTCACGTCCGACTCTATAGCTTACAGAATAGTATTTGTGTGACTGGAATCTTTGCCTTCTGAAGTTTTAAGAGGATTAATACTGTATTTTGAATAATTAAATATTGTTACATCTTAAGAGTTTTGTGCCAACAAATGCTTTGTCCCCTAGTGAATATTCAAATGAGTAAAATAATCAATAAGCTTTTTGCCTGATTGTGTTCTCAGTGAGTATTTTTGCCCTGTCTTCATATCTGTGTATCATTCATGAATGTAATTTAAAGTGAAGAAGCAAGACAGTAGCCAATCTAGCACTGAATCATGGAGTCATTCTCTGCTCATGGTAACAAATGCTTTGTCCCCTAGTGAATATTCAAATGAGTAAAATAATCAATAAGCTTTTTGCCTGATTGTGTTCTCAGTGAGTATTTTTGCCCTGTCTTCATATCTGTGTATCATTCATGAATGTAATTTAAAGTGAAGAAGCAAGACAGTAGCCAATCTAGCACTGAATCATGGAGTCATTCTCTGCTCATGGTATATTTTCAATTGACAATATTGATGTGCTTTTTTAAATGAAATTATCTTCTTTCCAAGGAATCTTACTTTATCTTGTGTTTGAGCTTGTGACAGACCATGCAGTTTTATGCCTAATAATCTAATTTGGTTGCTCAAGTGTTTTCAAAAACAGGAATTTTATTAATATGACAAAGAAAGGAATGATAGGAAATGGAAAGAAAGGAATTAAAGAACCTGACAAATCAGTGTTTCTTTGGTAAGAAATAATAATTAAATCCAGATCTATTTATACTTCATACTTCCCAGGTAATGTGTGGTAAAGAACTCACCTGCCAATGCAGGAGACGTAGGAGATTCAGGATGAGTCCCTGGTTCGGGAAGGTCCCCTGGAGAAGGAAATGGCAACCCACTCCAGCATTCTTGCCTGGATAATTCCGTGGACAGAGAAGCTTGGTGAGCTATATAGTCCATAGGGTTGCAGAGAGTTGAATCCAATTGAAGTGACTTAGCACTCACTTTTGTACTTGGTTAGTTGTACCCAGCTCACACTTTTTGGCAGGCCAGGAAAAGCTTGTCTTCGTTTCTTTAGGGATAAGAATAACTAGGCTCTGCCCCAGCTCTACTTATGGCTGAATCTAAGCAAACCCCTGATTTGGGGTATATGTAATTAGAGCCTAAGGAAAATAGAGGTGCATTGGACATGTAATGAGCTCGGTTGCCCAGAATCCCTTCTCCCTAGCTGGGACTCTTGAGTTATGCATGTAGAGCAGCTGATCAGGGAGATGGTCCATCCATGTTTAGGTAGGAACAATCTTTCCTCTCCTAATAGTCCCCTGAGCTGACAGTCTTGAAGACTGCTCAGACATCGTCTCTCAAGCCTCAGTCCCATATTTGTAAATATAGAAAATGAAACATGGTGTTATCTGTAAAACTCTACAGTGATCACAAAATAAAGTTGGAAATAACTGTCTGAGATAACAGTAGTTAAACTCAAGATAGTTGGATTTTAAGTTAGGTGCTGTATACAGGGTGCTAAGAAAAATACATACTGTGAGAAACATCTTTGTGAATTTAGTACATGAATGAACTGAGAGTCACACCTGACTGTGGCCTTTCCCACCCTTGAGTTTGTTAAGAACCTGAGGGAAGGTATCCAGTCATTTGAACTGTATTGAAAAAGAAGGTGATTTTCGGTAGTCTGCTCAAATCATTGTTTTCAAAATAGCTGTTTTGAGACAGTTTAAATTGCTTGGGTAATAGTGTGCACTTGGAATGCAGTTTGTTATACTGAGTAAGTTGAGTAGAAATCTAACGAAGATTTTATGAATTATAAGTAGGTCAGTCATTTACATTGATTTCCAGTGATCAGTGTTTTTCTGAGAATTTAAAATTCAAAGAATGAGATACTGAAAAAGTGAAATAGCTCAATGAAATAGGAATAATTTTAGGGTCTGTTTAACTTTAGATTTGCTTTTAAAGTTACATATAAAGAATACAGGAAAAAATTTCCTATTTAACATTCCTTACGGAGAATCTGTGGGAAATGTATGTAGCATACAAATTGGAATAAGCAGGCTCTATACTA
>SJYC01131234.1:0-12420 GCA_006408675.1 Madoqua kirkii
GCCAACTTTTTCACTCTCCACTTTCACTTTCATCAAGAGGCTTTTTATTTCCTCTTCACTTTCTGCCATAAGAATGGTGTCATCTGCATATCTGAGGTTATTGATATTTCTCCTGGCAATCTTGATTCTAGCTTGTGCTTCTTCCAGTCCAGCATTTTTCATGATGTACTCTGCATATAATGCCAAAGAATGCTCAAACTACCACACAGTTGCACTCATCTCACATGCTAATAAAGTAATGCTCAAAATTCTCCAAGCCAGTCTTCAGCAATACCTGAACCGTGAACTTCCAGATGTTCAAGCTGGTTTTCGAAAAGGCAGAGGATCCAGAGATCAAATTGCCAACATCAGCTGGATCATGGAAAAAGCAAGAGAGTTCCAGAAAAACATCTATTTCTGCTTTATTGACTATGCCAAAGCCTTTGACTGTGTGGATCACAATAAACTGTGGAAAATTCTGAAAGAGATGGGAATACCAGACCACCTGACCTGCCTCTTGAGAAATCTGTATGCAGGTCAGGAAGCAACAGTTAGAGGGGGACATGGAACAACAGACTGGTTCTAAATAGGAAAAGGAGTACGTCAAGGCTGTATATTGTCACTCTGCTTAGTTAACTTATATGCAGAGTACATCATGAGACTGGACTTCAGACACTAGCAAAATCCTGAGGTTGGCCACTGGTGCTGTAACCCTGATGCAGCATCTCAGAAGACATAACCGTTAGAATTATGAAGGAGCAGAGGACTTAGGGGACAACACAACTTTTCTGTTTTCTCTCTTTTGCTTACTCATCTTGCCTATTATAAAGTCCCATTAAACAGATCAAATGCAGGGTGCTTTTGAAAGTTGCAAATGCTGAACTTTGATGTGAGTGTGTAGGCCTGTTGTGCTGAGCATTTGAAATAGGTCCTGTGGACTACTACTATGATGAATTTCAGATGAGGGAATAACATTGATATCCCCCAGACATTTACTGGGCAGACTTTATGTGCCAGTTCTTTCTGCCAGTTAGTGAGAATACAAAAGTAAAGATGGATAGGGAAGGGGGAGGTAAATTAGGAGTTTGGGATACCATATACAGATTAGCATATATAAAATAGTAAGCAAGGGCCTAATATATAGTACAGGGAACTATACTCAAGAACCCATAAGCGAAAGCATCTGAGCAAGAACAGACATAAATATACATATAATTGAATCACTATTCTTAAAACTAACATAACATTATAAATCAACTATATACACACACAGAAAGAAAGAAGGAAAGGAAAGAAGGAAGAAAAAGAAAAAAAGAAGGAACAGTGTTTTTCAAAGTTTGGTCCAAGAACAACCTGGTGCCTCCAGTTAGAAATATAAACTCCTAGGATTGTTCTAGATCTAATGATGTAGAATCTTGGACAAAAGTAGAGCCTTAGCATTTTTAATAAGCATAGATGACTCATAAGCACACTGGAGTTTGAAGAGCACAGCTGCTGCTGCTAAGTCACTTCAGTCGTATCCAACTCTGTGGGACCCCATAGACGGCAGCCCATCAGGCTCCCCCATCCCTGGGATTCTCCAATGCAAGGTGATTTCTTTCTTTTTTTTTTTTTTTCACTTTTCATTTTGAATGGGGTTATAGCTGATTAACAATATTGTGATAGTTTCAGGAGAACAGCAAATGGACTCAGCCATATATATATAAATGTATCCATTCTCCTGGAGAAGGAAATGGCAGCCCACTCCAGTATTCTTGCCTGGAGAATCCCATGGACAGCAGGGTCTAGCGTGCTATACAGTCCATGGGGTTTCAATAGCCAGACACGACTTAGCGACTAAACCACCACCACCACCATCCATTCTCCCCCAAGCCCACCTCCCATCCAGGCTGCCGCATAACACTGAACAGAGTTCCATAGCCTTAGGTGATTTCTAAAGTTCCTTCCAAATCTATACTTTCTTTCTGGTGGAGACATTTTTTAAGGCACTTTTGAAAGGATTGAACATCTTTGAGAGAGATGAATGGGTTGAAGTCATCCTTAATAATATCTCACTATGACTAATACCAAACAGTTATTCAGTGCTCATTTGTGCCATGTACATGCCCAACACGTTAAACATATAATCCCATATATGCATGTCAATGTCCTTTGGCCAAAGACCACCAGAAACTCCTGCATGAAACAAGAGCATTTGTTGCTGGTAACAGCAGCAGAGAGAACGTACACCATGAGGAAGCATGGACCGTCTCTGGAGGCTTAGAAAGAACTATGAAAGGATCTGTACTTTGGTTAGGTGAATTGGGAAAGTGTCTAAAAAACAAGAATTGACTTGATTGGGTGGGGCAGCAAGGGGAATTTTATGATTGAATATCTTAATAAATCTACTCATGGGGAAGGGAGCAAAGAACAAAGATAAAGCTGCAATTGGTGAAGAAGTAGCAGTTAATCGTTTTGGCTGAGAGGGGGAGTGCTGGTATTCTGTGGGTGGCACATTGGCTTTGTTTCCGCCTATGCTGAGACAAAGTTATGAAGCGGCCTTATTTTGTCTCATTTCATCATGATCTCAGGGTAACCTTTCCTGAAATTGGTATTTTGTGAGATTCTTTTTGTCTAGCAGGGAAATATGGCCTAGCTCTGAGGGCCAAGCCAGCTCTCAACTATTAGAAGCTACCCTTCCTTCCTTTCTCATTCCACATAATATATCCCATGAGGTATTATGAAATAACTCCTGCTTTGAGAGTCATAAAGCTTGGCCAAGTTCACGTGGCTACTAAGTGTACATTCCGAGTCCTCGAAGTTTTATCACCTTCTCCCAGCAAAGGGGAAGCAATCTATAAAGCAATATACTTCTCAGTTTTGAACCCAATGGCCATAAAAACCTTTCTGTTGGTCTGTATCACAACTTGGCTGCCAGGGGGTGGACTCCAGTTATATGAAGTTTACTCACCAAAGAGGAAGTTTAATAGCTATGTCTTAACAGGTCAGCCCAGTCAAAACTAGCAAAAATCCGAATCCAGATTTGTGTCCTACACTGCCTTGCCAAGTGCTGTGAAGAAAGAAGTCTTAGATAGAGTGGTCTCTGTCGTCCAG
This sequence comes from Madoqua kirkii, assembly GCA_006408675.1. NCBI lineage: Eukaryota > Metazoa > Chordata > Mammalia > Artiodactyla > Bovidae > Madoqua > Madoqua kirkii. Next base: position 3,073 of record SJYC01131234.1, read on the forward strand.
GAAAGTTAGTGCTTGTGGCATTCTGCTTCACCCACAGCGTCTCTGGAATTCTGGGGGCCCATCCATAAGGGCATAGATTTTTTCCCAGAAAATACACGGGGCATAACTGAATCATATGTATACAGATGTGAGTCTCAGGTCAAAAGTTCAGCCTGATGTGCTGATAAATTTATAAAACACCAACAATCCAAATAAAAGCAACTCTAGGGACTCACCCAGAACCCGTACAGGACAGCGTTAGAATATACCAGAGAATGAGGGCAAGCTCGACAGGCATTTCCACTGAATGCAGCACGTAAAAGGGCTCCAAAAAAATCCCCTTACTCACCCCCCGGGGGCCCCTTTTGTGTTTTCTTGCCAACGCAGCAGCCGCCCTGCTATATAGACCCGGAGCGCGGCTGGAGCCTCATAGCACTGAACTCGCATCATCCGCTGTCAGTCAGCCATGGGGAAGGTAAATGGAACACAAGGGAAATAAAATGGAGGGGGGAAATGCCTTTATACAGGATTTACTACGGGGAGCTAATGATTTAATTTTGAATTATTCTTCCTTTGCAGATCACCTTCTACGAGGACCGGGGCTTCCAGGGCCGCCGCTACGAGTGCAGCAGCGACCACTCCAATCTGCAGCCCTACATCAGCCGCTGCAACTCCATCCGCGTGGACAGCGGCTGCTGGATGCTGTATGAGCGCCCCAACTACCAGGGCCACCAGTACTTCCTGCGGCGTGGCGACTACGCCGACTACCAGCAGTGGATGGGCCTCAGCGACTCCATCCGCTCCTGCTGTCTCATCCCCGACGTGAGTTCCGCTTGATTCCAATCCTGCCGCCTGAGTGTCCTGCAGTCTATTACCGATGGGTGTTAAGGCATGGAGGTTTTCCTTAAATAGGTTAAGTGGCCTTTAGGAAGCCAAGCACACGCACACACACACACACACACACACACACACACACACACACACCCCAGCAGAGAATTTAAGAACGAATTCACTTAGAGAAGGAGTCAGTTTTGTTTTTAATTTTTACTGCCATTAGGTCAAACAGAGCTTGTCTGTAACAAATGTTAATATCACTGCAGGATTTAACACAAGTGGGGAGCCAGTTGGGCATAAGAAGGCAGTATTTCTAACAAATTAGTTTTTAACCTATAGTAAAAGAATTGATAATGAACAAATTTAATAGTTTCCAGTGCAGACTAACAAATATGGACAAGTCTATTATTAATTAAGCTGTTCAAAGATATTGTCCAATTCTGGGGAAAGTAATCTTTCTTAATTTGGAAAGTCAATTGAATTCTGGTTTGACTATTTAAACAAAATTTCCACCAAAGTTATGATTTTTAAAAATCTTATTTTAGTGGTAAATTTATGTGTATATGTATATATATTTGGGTTTCCCTGGTAGCCCAGCTACCTTTAACAGGGAATCCACCCTGCAATGCAGGAGACCCCAGTTCGATTCCTGGGTCAGGAAGATCCACTGGAGCATGGATAGCCTACCCACTCCAGTGCTCTTAGGCTTTCTTTCCTGGCAGCTCAGAATAATTAAGCTGTTCAAAGATATTGTCCAATTCTGGGGAAAGTAATCTTTCTTAATTTGGAAAGTCAATTGAATTCTGGTTTGACTATTTAAACAAAATTTCCACCAAAGTTATGATTTTTAAAAATCTTATTTTAGTGGTAAATTTATGTGTATATGTATATATATTTGGGTTTCCCTGGTAGCCCAGCTACCTTTAACAGGGAATCCACCCTGCAATGCAGGAGACCCCAGTTCGATTCCTGGGTCAGGAAGATCCACTGGAGCATGGATAGCCTACCCACTCCAGTGCTCTTAGGCTTCCTTTCCTGGCAGCTCGGATGGTAAAGAATCTACCTGCAATGTGGGAGACCTGGGTTCGATCCCTGGGTTGGGAAGATCCCCTAGAAAAGGGAATGGGCTAACTACTTAAGTATTCTGGCCTGGAGAAATCTATGGGCTGTATAGTCCATGGGGTCCCAAAGAGTTGGACATGACTGAGCAACTTTCACACACTCCCATATACATGTGGCAAATAGTACTCACAAAATACTTAAGATTTTCCTCCCAAATATAAGTTTGAGTTATCATGTAGGAATCAAAAAATTAGGGAATTAAGTATTAGGAATCAAGATATTTGATTTCTTGATGGAGTCTAATTCAGACCTTGAACCTCTTAAAAATTCCATCTCCCACATTAAAAAAAATGGAAAATGAACACACAAATATTTGTTAGTATTTGCTAGTAGAATACAGATCACAGCAATTTCAGAGTCTCAGTTCTGACATTGCTCATCTCATGTCCCAACCTGCCAAGTTCATCTCCTGTTTGGTTGCTTTTTCTGCTCCTTCTCTGTGTGGACCGAGCAGACAAGCTCCCATAGGCTGCGGCTGTATGAGAGAGAGGACCAGAAAGGCCTCATGGCGGAGCTGAGCGAGGATTGCGCCTGCATCCAGGACCGCTTCCGCCTGAGCGAGGTCCGCTCGCTGCACGTGCTGGAGGGCTGCTGGGTCCTCTACGAGATGCCCAACTACCGGGGGCGGCAGTACCTGCTGCGGCCCCAAGAGTACAGGCGCTACCAAGACTGGGGGGCCGTGGATGCCAAGCGGGCTCTCTGCGGAGGGTGGTGGATTTATACTAAAATAGTTCACACTACCATTTTCTCATTTTGGAATCTAATAAAGTATTTAGTCTGTATTGTTGGCAATCGCTGGCTTCTGTTTCTCCTTCATTGTGTGCCAGTTAATCCACCTGTAAATGCTCCCTGTTAAAGGTTGAGAAGTGGATAAGGTGCGTGTGTTGGGGGCTGGGGGGCAGGGAGGTCTCTTCTAGGTAGAATGAGTTTTGAACAAGGGTCAGGAGTGGAGGTGGAGAAAGGAGGGAGCCTGTCTGAGAAATAAAGGCAGATTGAAGGAGAGAAATGGAGGATTTCCCTGGCAGTCCGGTGCTTAAGAATCTGCCTCACAATGCAAGGAAATGGGTTCATCCCTGTTCGCGGAACTAAGAGCCCACATGCAGCGGACCAACTAAGCCCTCACAGGGCAACTACAGAGTCCCTGTACCTCATGGAAAGAGCTCACATGATGGCAAAGAAGGACCTGAGTGCCTCAACTAAGACGCAGCCAAAGAAATCAATAAATATTCAAATGAGAGAAATGGGAGGGGGTGACTGGGGAAAGCAGCATGCACCGGAGGGCCTAAGGAACAGCATTCCAGCAGTTTCCTTCTGACTCAAGAAGTAGTTGTGAGCCACAGAGAGTCACAGATGAGTGGTGAAGGGCAGCCCATTTGCAAAAAGCCGGGTTAGACTACATAAGGAATTGTAGCTTTGTTTTACTTTCAAGCAGAGTATTATATAACTAATGCCAGGGCTGCCATCAGTCATTGGCATACTTTTGGACTCAGTTGAAGACCCTCCTTCTTATTCCAAAATAACTCCTGATTAGGGTGCACCTCTTGGCCTGTTCAGCTACTGGACCAAACACTGTGTGAATTTCAGGAACCACACAGCTGTACACAGTGCCCAGCTAATGCAAGTAAATTAATAAGATAGACATTAGCATTCTAAATAGATTTGCATAATATAGTGTGCTGCAAACAAAAAGAAGTTCTTTACCAAAAAAAAAAAGGCTCAAATTTAAAGGCACATTAAAGAAAGTCATAATTTCTAGTATTTTGAAGTAACATTTGTTTGCTCTGCGTATTTTCACCTATAGTAAATATGCAGCAAAGCCCTGCATAGTTTTTAATTGAAAATACTTTCATCAAAGAAAATTGTTAATATTTTTAACTTGAAATTTTGCCTCCAAAGTGAAAGTCTCTCATACCCTTACTACTTTATGCATCCTATAAAAAAGTGGAGGAGTCCTTCTGAGTCCCACTTTTCATTCCTAGCCCTTTTTTACACTTAGTGGGTATGCCTCTCAAAATGTTCCCTCATGTATATAGCTGTCTCATGAAGCACACGCTTTTTTTCTCTACAAGAATGAAATTATGCTGTACATATTAGTCTGCAGCTGGCTTTTAAAGTGTAATGTGACATGGATAGCTATCTAGGTAAGCACCTTGTTTTGTTAACGGATGCATTGTGATCCATTGTTGGAGATCTGCTGGATTATTTAATAATTTATTCATTGGTAACTGGGCTTTTCCAGTTTTGCTTTTACAAACAAGGCTACAGTTAATATCATTAGATATATATCTTTATCTATGCTTGCATGCTGCATGCTAAGTTGCTTCAGTTGTACACTTTGCAACCCCAGGGATGGTAGCCTACCAGGCTCCTCTGTCCAAGGGGTTCTCCAGGAAAGACTACTGGAGTGGGTTGCCATTTCCTTCTCCAGGGAACCTTTCTGACCCAGAGATCAAACCTGCATCTCTTTATGTCTCCTGCATTGGCAAATGGGTTCTTTACCACTAGTGCTACCTGGGAAGCCCCATATTTATACATACTATAGTTTCTGGAGCACAGAGACCTAGTAGTGACATTGTCACTCATAGCACAAGTTATTTTTTCTTTCAGTGGACGGCTCAATTATTAACCACCAGCGAGCTAACTTCTTTGAGTTAGGAGTGTCACTATTTACTGAGCACCTACCATAGGCCTGCTGTGTGCAGCACTGGCAATCAAAAAAGAAAGCAAACAGAAGGCATTGTCCCTCCTGCGACAGAACTCTACAGAAAAACACTAACAATAAACAATTAACACATGATCACTTTTTTTGGTCCAGTGCTTCCCAAGTACTTCCCAAGTGTACTATGCATAGGAATATTGCTTCTATTTATAGGTGGTTTTTTTTTTTAATTTGGCAAAAAACTGGTAAAAACTGGGCAGAGTCTAAAAACTCTTGTTTGAGGTTACAGTTCAGTGCCTTCAAGGGCCAGGGAGGTGATATAAATACAATCATACCTCAAAGACACTGCAGGTTCAGTTCCAGACCATGCAAATATCACAATAAAATGAGTCACAGGAATTTCTTGGTTTTCCAGTGCATATAAAAGTTATGTTTACACTATACTATAGTCCATTAATAAGTGCAATGGCATTATGTATAAAAACAATGCAAAAAGGAGTGGAAATGAATACAGTATTATAAATCAATAAATTTACTATACTCCAATAAAAATTAATAAAAGCAATATACACATCTTAATTTAAAATACTTTATTGCTAATAAAGGTTAACCATCATCTGAGCCTTCAGCAAATCATATTCTTTTTGCTAGTGGAGGATCTTGCCTCATGCTGATGACTGCTAACTGAACAGGCTGGTGGTTGCTGAAGGTCATAGTGGCTGTGGCATTTTTGTAAAATAAGACAATAACAAAATTTTTTACATAGATTGACTCTTTCTTTTACAAGCAATCTCTGTAGCATGTAATGCTCTTTAATAGCATTTTACCCACAGTAGAACTTCTTTCAAATCCTACCACTGCTTTATTGAATTTACCATATCAATTTCATGTAATAGTCTAAATTCATTTTTGTCATTTCAAGAGCCTTTACAAAATTTTATCCAGGAGTAGATATCATCTCAAGAAATCACTTTCTTTGCTCATCCATAGGAAGCAACTCTCATTCATTAAAGTTTTATCATGCAATGGCAACAATTCATTTACATCCTCATGATCCACTTCTCATTCTAGTTCTCTTGCTATTTCCACCACATCTGCATTTACTTCCTCCACTGAAGTCTTGAACCCCTCAAAGTCCTCCCGGAGGATTAGAATCACCTTCTTCCAAACTCCTGTTATCACTGATATTTTTATTATTTCCCATGAATCGTGAATGCTCTTCATGGCATCTAGAATGACAAATCTTTCCAGAAGGTTTTTAATTGACTTTGCCCAAATTCATCATCGGAATCACTATTTATGATAGCCAATGACCTATGAAATATATTTCCTAAATAATCTGATTTGAAAGTCAAAATCACTCCTTGATCCATGGGCTGCAGAAGGGATGTTGTGTTAACAGGAATAAAAATAACATTGATCTAACTGTACATCTCTATTAGCGCTACTCAGTGACCAGGTGCCTTGTCACTGACAGTACTATTTTGAAAAGAATCTTTTTTTGGAGCAGTAAGTCTCAACAGTGAGCTTAAAATATTCAGTAAACCATATCGTAAACAGATGGTCTATCATTCAGGCTGTGTTGTTGTTCCTTTTATAGATCATAGGCAGAGTAGATTCTGCATAATTCTGAATGACTAGGATTTCTGAAATGGTAAATGAGAACTGGCTTCATTTAAGATCACTAGCTGAATTAGCTCCTAAAAAGAGAAGGCTGTCCTTTGAAGCTTTTAAGCCAGGCACTGACTTCTCTTTAGCTGTGAAAGTGCGAGGTGGCAACTTCTTCCAACATAAGGCTGTTTCATTTAAATTGGAAATCTGTTATTTAATGTAGACACCTTCATTAATTATCTGAGCTAGATCTCCTGGATGACTTGCTGCAATTTCTACATCAACACTTGCTGCTTCACTTTGAAGTTTTATATTATAGAGGTGGCTTCTTTCCTTAAACCTCAAGAACAACCTCTGCTAAATTCAAGCTTTATTTCTGCAGTTTGCTCACCTCTCTCAATCTTCACAGAACTGAAAAGAGTTAGGTTCTCTTTTACTCTCGTTTAGGCTTTGGCTTAAGAGACTGTAGTGGCTGGTTTGACTGTCTATCCAGACTATTCAAACTTTGTACATATGGGCAATAAGGCTGTTTCACTGTCTTCACTAGTGTATTTACTGGGATGCGTGTGTACATGCATGCTCAGTTGCTCAGTCATGTCCAGCTCTTTGCGACCTTGTGGACTATAGCCTGCCAGGCTCCTCTGTGCATGGAATTTTCCAGGCAAGAATAATACTGGGGCCATTTCCTCCTTCAGGGGATCATCCCCACCCAGGGGTCGAATCCATGTCTCCTGCACTGAGCCACCTGGGAAGCCTGTTCACTGGAGTAGCACTTTTAATTTCTGTCAAAAACTTTCCCTTCACAACCACACTTTGGCTAACTGTTTGGAGCAAGAGGCTTAGCTTTCAATCTATCTCAGCTTTCACCATGCCTTCCTCACTAAGCTACTTACACTAGCTGTTCAAATCATTAACCCTGCGTGCAACAAAATCCGAACCTGAACTAGTCCCTTTTTCTTCACTTTTGTTTGAAACCATGTGAATACTTACAGATTGACTAAGGGTTACTTCCTGGATCAGAGCTCAGGAAACAAGATGTCTCTTCTTTCTTGCTGTCCCTCCAAAGATAATTCCCAGGCAACTGGTGCAGAGCTCTGCTTCTGGCCACAGGTACAAGGAAAGTCAGGTCTTAACCTATGTTTACTTAGCATACTATGGTATTGTGTACATTTGTCACTCCTACAATTTTCTGTGAAAGTAATAGTTGCTCAGTCATGTCCATCTCTTTGTGACCACATGGACTGTAGTCCCTCCAGGCTCCTCTGTCCATGGATTCTTCAGGCAAGAATACTGGAGAGGGTATCCAAGTGATCTTCCCCACCCAGGGACTGAACCCCGATCTCCTGCATTGCAGGCAGATTCTTCACCATTTGAGCCACCATGGAAGCTCCAGAATTTTCTGTAGAGCTTTGAAATTAACCACATTTTGGCATAAGATATTTACATTTCAATTACATGAGAAGTGTGGGGAGGTCTCCCTATATCTTCTCCCAGGCTGAAATAAACCCTTTCCTTTTCCCAGTTAATGAAAAAAGCCACACCCAAAATGTCCTCATTTTGGTCCTTCAGTTGGAAGTGGAAGTGTTAGTTGCTCAGTCGTGTCTGACTCTTTGTGACCCCATGGACCCCCCCAGGCTGCTCCATCCATGGAATTCTCCAGGCAAGAATACTGGAGTGGATTTCCATTCCCTTCTCTAGGGAATCTTCCCAACCTAGGGATTGAACCCAGGTCTCCAGCATTGTAGGCAGATTCTTTACAGTCTGAGCCACCAGGGAAGCCCCTTGGGCTTTCAGCTGTATCCTAAATTTCAGCTGTAGCTGCGTGTCAGCTGAGTCACTGGTCCCCACTGACATCCCCATACTTCTTCTCTAGGTAATCTCTGGGTCTCTGCATTCTGATTGTTTCTCATATATTACTGTTTTCACCTATCTACACTCTTCCCACATAAACAACTCTGAGCAAAATGATGATTTTTTAAAGGATTTTTCATTTTTATTTAAAAAATTTTTATTATCATGAAGATTTGGATTCTTTAGATTCTGGCTGAGTATACTGCACTAGGCTAAGTAATTCTGCAAACACATGACTTTCATACTAGATAATGAGAACTGAAACAGCATATTGTGCTTAAGTGGTATCTGATCCATAAATATCAACTTACAAAGATTTAAGACCCAAAGTAAAGACAAATATTTCAATGAGTCAACATAGAACTGTGACTAATTCTTTGAACATGGAAGAGGCTAAAGGCACAGGTCATCTTCCATTCCAGTGCTCTTTCCAGTTCATCAGATTATCCTCTTCCAGACTGATAAATGCTTTCTAAAGCAGAGTCCCAGCTTCTAGATATTTATTCCTCATTCTACTCACACCATTCCAGCTATAGTTCCTCTTTGTGTTCATGCAATTAATTTCCTCTAAGTCAAAAGCTTTGTTTAATTTTGCTCCCCATCGAACAAAGGTGTATCTAGAGCCCACCAGAAACAGGTTTCTTAGGAATCTGATTTTCTTTTACAATAACCTAATGGGTAATCTAGACCATTTAGATATGACTTAAACCAAATCCCTTATGATTATACAGTGGAAGTGAGAAATAGATTTAAGGGACTAGATCTGATGGACAGAGTACCTGATGAATTATGGATGGAGGTTCATGACACTGTACAGGAGACAGGAATCAAGACCATCTCCAGGGAAAAGAAATGCAAAAAAGCAAAATGGATGTCTGGGGAGGCCTTACAAATAGCTGTGAAAAGAAGAGAAGTGAAAAGCAAAGGAGAAAAGGAAAGATATAAGCACCTGAACGCAGAGTTCCAAAGAATAGCAAGAAGAGATAAGAAAGCCTTCCTCAGTGATCAATGCAAAGAAATAGAGGAAAAGAACAGAATGGGAAAGACTAGAGACCTCTTCAAGAAAATTAGAGATACCAAGGGAACATTTCATGCAAAGATGGGCTTGATAAAGGACAGAAATGGTATGGACCTAACAGAAGCAGAAGATATTAAGAAGAGGTGGCAAGAATACACAGAACTGTACAGAAAAGATCTTCAAGACCAAGATAATCACGATGGTGTGATCACTCACCTAGAGCCAGACATCCTGGAATGTGAAGTCAAGTGGGCCTTAGAAAGCATCACTACAA
>SJYC01131235.1:0-11601 GCA_006408675.1 Madoqua kirkii
TGTCAGACTTTATTTTAGGGGGCTCCAAAATCACTGCAGATGGTGACTGCAGCCATGAAATTAAAAGATGCTTACTCCTTAGAAGAAAAGTTATGACCAACCAAGATAGCATATTCAAAAGCAGAGACATTACTTTGCCAACAAAGGTCCGTCTAGTCGAGGCTATGGTTTCTCCAGTGGTCATGTATGGATGTGAGAGTTGGACTATACAGAAAGCTGAGCGCCAAAGAATTGACGCTTTTAAACTGTGGTGTTGGAGAGGACTCTTGAGAGTCCCTTGGACTGCAATGAGATCCAACCAGTCCATTCTGAAGGAGATCAGCCCTGAGATTTCTTTGGAAGGAATGATGCTAAAGCTGACACTCCGGTACTTTGGCCACCTCATGCGAAGAGTTGACTCACTGGAAAAGACTCTGATGCTGGGAGGGGTTGGAGACAGGAGGAGAAGGGGCTGACAGAGGATGAGATGGCTGGATGGCATCACTGACTGGATGGACGTGTCTGAGTGAACTCCAGATGTTGGTGATGGACATGGAGGCCTGGCATGCTGTGATTCATGGGGCTGCAAAGAGTTGGACATGACTGAGCGACTGAACTGAACTGAACTGAAGGGGTAATCTGGTTATGTGTTTTAAATGCACTACCTTTTTCTATTTCCTTAAACTTTTAGACTTTTTCCTTTATTTTAACTTTTTCTATACTTGAGTATAGCCAGTTAACATTGTGACAGTTTCAGATGGACAGCAAAGGGACTCAGCCACACATACACATGTATCCATTCTCCCCCAAACTCCTCTCCCATCCAGGTTGCCACATAACATGGAGCAGAGATCCCTGTGCATTATTTCCTTGTTGGTTACCCATTTTAAGCATAGCAGTGTGCACCTGTCCATCCCAAACTCCCTATCTTTTCTCTCCACCTTTCACTCCCTGGTAACCATAAGTTTACTAAGTTTGTGAGTTTATTTTGTTTTATAAATAACCTCATTTGTATCATAGAAAATTTCCTTTTATTTCTTTCTGAGATTAAGCATCTTAAAGCTATTATCATTTTTGAATTATAAGTAGCTAAGATGAAACACCGAATCTTCAGTCTACTTCCATGCACAATGGCAACAAAATTAGATCAAACGTTAAAGACCTGTATATGTTGGTTTTGGTTTTTTACCATACAGAAAGTTTGACATTTTGGGAACCCTCTTGGTAAAACATTATAACTTCTTACACTTTTTAATGAAAAAGCTCTCTTAAAGGAGTAATTTGAAATTTTCAATATTCAGTAAAGGCCACTTCTTTCTGATTAACAATTAGCATTTAATATTATGGCACATACTTCTTAGAGCTTAATTTCTATTTGCCATATTAAGACTCTGCCTTTTTTTGTTGGGCCACTTACATTTTCTTGTTTTTCCCCAACTCATAGAAATACACGATTGGAATATATATGAAATGGCTGAAGCTCTACTTCTATTATTAAATAAACAATGTCCCAGATTGCTTTTTTCCCCCCAAACTGTCTCATTTAGCATCAGCCAGTGATAGAAACTCCAGAGAGAATGGGACTGAACCCCACAATGTTCATAGAAATACACGATTGGAATATATATGAAATGGCTGAAGCTCTACTTCTATTATTAAATAAACAATGTCCCAGATTGCTTTTTTCCCCCCAAACTGTCTCATTTAGCATCAGCCAGTGATAGAAACTCCAGAGAGAATGGGACCGAACCCCACAATGAGCCCCATGGACTCTGCCAGCGAAAGAGTAAAAAGAGAACACAAACATCCCCTCCTCACCCCGGGGGCCCCTTTTGTGTTGTTCCTGCCAACGCAGCAGCCCTCCCGCTATATAGACCGCGCGCCAGCCCCACCGCACTGAACTCCATCCGCGCGTCCAGCAGCCATGGGGAAGGTGAGCCCCGCGCCGGCGGGAGGGGCCCGCAGCCCGGCTGGAGGCCAGGCCTCTGAGCCTCTCCTTCCCTTCCTTGCAGATCACCTTCTACGAGGACCGGGGCTTCCAGGGCCGCCACTATGAGTGCAGCAGCGACCACTCCAACCTGCTGCCTTACCTGGGCCGCTGCAATTCGGTGCGTGTGGACAGCGGCTGCTGGATGATATACGAGCAGCCCAACTACCTGGGCCCCCAGTACTTCCTGCGACGGGGCGACTACCCCGACTACCAGCAGTGGATGGGCCTCAGCGACTCCGTCCGCTCCTGCCGCCTCATCCCCTACGTGAGTCCACTTCCCTAGCAGATCCTGGCCTTGTAACTCAGAAGGGATAGTTTCAGGCAAAGGTTCAACATTTGGAGTAGTGATCATTCAGAATAACTGAGAGTTTGAGAGGGAAAGTAAGCTATTGTATATTGTTGTATATTAATTCAATATAATTTGCCTGGAACAAAAGCAAATTGTTGCCCGGGTACCATTCAATCAACAAATTTGTATTGAGTAAGAATGCATTTGCAGCCCTGAGGATGTATGATAGAGGTCCTGACCTGGAATTATTGACAATGGAGTTGTAGAAAAACCACTAATATCACTAATATTTCAAAGAAAAATAATTAGGTGCTACTTTCTGAGCAGATAGGAGTGGAAAAGGATACTTTTACAAAGGTTAGTTTTTATAACACCCTTTCACCTTTTTGCTCCCCACCTGCATGTTTTAGTTTTTCCTACCTGTACAAATAAAAGTGCTTTTTGTCAAGGGAGAGTGACACAGAGATTTTACATATGGGCTACACAGAGTTCACATGTATGTTGAAACACTAAGGTTTTTGAAAAGTTAGTCCTTGGGCTGACTGATTTTTCTTTCGCATTTTTCCTCATTCATAAATTATTAAGTGAAAATCAAGCATTTAACTGAGAGAATCAGAAGCATCTAAATCCTTGGTGATTTTTCCAAGATTTATTTTAAACTCAATGTAGCTTCATTCATTTCATAAACTGATTTTCCTGTTCAAATACACGTGCCTGAAAAACTAAAAAAAAAAATCTTCAAAACGGCAAAAATAGTAATAAGCTTTAAAGGTTTGGTTTCTCTATGTATGGTACAGTGTCCTGAGCATAGTTAAGAGTTTGTCCTGGGAAGTATGTGAATTTATTGAAGTACAAGAGTTCCTTCTTAATTTTTAGTCACACTTTATGATCTTGAAAAGGCACTGAATTTTCACCTTTGAAAGTGAGGAGTATATAAAGATTCAGAAGTAATTCCTTTTTACCTTATATTTGAAAATGGCTTGAGCCTCACCAAACTGAATGGCATGAATGTGTTGGAATCATTTCATGGTTTGCTTTTCTCCTCTTCCCACCTCTGGATGGGCCAGGCGGGCTCCCACAGGCTCAGACTTTATGAGAGGGAAGATTACAGAGGCCAGATGATAGAGATCACTGAGGACTGCTCCTCTCTTCAAGACCGCTTCCACTTCAATGAGATTCACTCCGTCAATGTGCTGGAGGGCTCCTGGGTCCTCTATGAGTTGCCCAACTACAGGGGACGGCAGTATCTGCTGAGGCCAGGGGAATACAGGCGCTACCGTGACTGGGGGGCCATGAATGCCAAAGTGGGCTCCTTGAGAAGAGTCATAGATATCTATTGAAATAAATGCATCATTTCTCAGTCTGGAAACTAATAAAATATTTTCTGTTTTCCTGGCACTGGTTTGCTTCTGCTTTCCCTTTTGTCTTACTTTTATTTTATTGTTTTATTTATACCCTCACACACACACACAAGATACAAGTAGAAATCAAGGTGTATGATCTTCAGATAACAAAATTCTCTCACTTGCTTTCATATGAAGCAGAACTTTACAGCTTGTGAAACACTCTCATGATACCATATCTTATTTGATTTTCTGGCCTATAAACATGTTGCTGCTTCAGACTAGTTTGCTAGAAATCTCGCCAGTTTTTCTTTGAGGTGTGAAGATCTGAAAATTGAGGTTCAGAGATGATGTGACCCACTTTTTAAATCAAGAGTTCTGAAGCTAGTTACCACAATGGACTTCAGAATATTTTAAAATTCTCTACTGCTGCTGCTGCTAAGTTGCTTCAGTCGTGTCCGACTCTGTGCGACCCCAGAGACGGCAGCCCACCAGGCTCCCTTGTCCCTGGAATTCTCCAGACAAGAACACTTGAGTGGGTTGCCATTTCCTTCTCCAAAGCATGAAAGTGAAAAGTGAAAGTGAAGTTGCTCAGTCATATTCAACGCTTAGCGACCCCATGGACTGCAGCCGACCAGGCTCCTCCATCCATGAGATTTTCCAGACAAGAGTGCTGGAGTGGGGTGCCATTGCCTTCTCCATAAATTCCCGAAGTTGTATGCAAAAGTTAAGTTCACACATCTCTGGCAGACTCTCTGTATTTCTCCTTTCATATGTTTGCTTTTTTTTTTTAAGTGTTTGATATTGATTCTGAGCTGATCTCATGACATTTTTTTGGACATTGAAACATAAGTAGACAAATGCTGATGAGGAAAGAGAGGAGATGGTTCTGGAAAAATTTTTGTCTTCCTGATGAAAGGGAATAGCTGCCCAAGGTTCCCTATTATTTCAGGCATTTTACATTCAAGAGGTGACAAGCAAGAAGGTGAAGCCACAGTTTCAGAAATGCTGGCCTGCATGTGGTCAAGCCCCTGAACCAATGCTAGCTATTTATTAGTCAGGGCTCTCCAGAGTAACAGAACCAACAGGATCTCTATAGATATGAAAGAAAGTGGAAGTGTTAATCTCTCAGTCATGTCTGCCTCTTTGCAAGTCCATGGAAGATAGCCCACCAGGCTCCACTGTCCAAGGGATTCTCCAGGCAAAAATACTGGACTGGGTAGCCATTCTCTTCTCCAGGTTATCTTCCCAACCCAGGAATCAAACCTGAGTCTCCTGCATTGCAGGAAGATTCTTTACCATCTGAGCCACCAGGGAAGCTCAGATGAGGAGATTTATTCTAGGAACTGGCTCATGTGATTTAGGAGGCTGAGAAGTCCAACAGTCTGCAAGCTGCAGAATCAGGAAAGCTGGAGGAATAATTCAGTCTTGAGTCCAAAGGCCTGAGAACGAACGAGGCGTGCTGATGTGTCCAAGAATAGAAGACATGTTTCAGCTTCTGCAGGTAGAGAGAGTTACTCTCTCCACCACCTTTTTGATCTATGCAGGCCCTCACAGACTGGATAAGGCATAGGTAGAGGTGATCTTCTCTACTCGGACAACCAATTCAAATCCTAATCTCTCCCAGAAATATCCTCACAGACACACCCAAAAATAATGTTTTGCCAGCTATCCAGGCATCCCTTATCCCAGTTAAGTTGACATAAAAGCCGTCACACAAGGCCAGCAATCCTTTACTTTGAAACTTCTTGTAATGGAAGTAAAATAAACCCGCATTTTGTTTTCTATGCCACTGACATGGGTGTTCTGTTATTTGTAGTTCAATACACATTCCTGGTTGACACGGAGCACACATACCTTTTCCCAAGGTAACTGCTTAGAACTTTATTCAAAAACTCAAGGAAATTCCTAATGGAAAATCTCTACCCTTCCCCCACCCCCAAAAGAAGAGAGGAAGAAAGTGAGGGAGGGAGAGGGAGGGGAGAAGGCAAGTCATTATAGAGCAATGAACTCATATGATATTTAACATATTTCAGACTTGGAGATTATCTAACCTAGATCACTCATTTTATATAAGGTAAACTAAAGTCCAGTTTTAATTTCAAACAGCTAATAATAGAAGTACATCAGAATTCAGAACTCACAGTTCAGAAAATCAGAGATTTTCCATTATGGAATCAGGAAGATTCTTGTCAAAATAATGACAGCACTAGTGTACAGATTCTTACCATGAGGTCACTGCAAGCAACTAACCAGGAATTGAGTTAGATATATAGGATAATCCACAGTTGCGTCCCCTGAATGCATGCATGTGTGTGCTCAGCCACGTCTGACTTTTTGTGACCTCAGGGACTGTAGCCTACCAGGCTCTGTCCATGGGATTTTCCAGGCAAGAATACTGCAGTGGGTAGCCATTTCCTCCTCCAGGGGGATCTTCCTAACTCAGGGATTGAACAGCATCTCCTGTGCCTCCTGCGTTGAAGGCAGATTCTTTACCAGGTGAGCCATTGGGGAAGCCCAGGATTCTGTCTGCTGCTGCTACTGCTAAGTCGCTTCAGTCGTGTCTGACTCTGTGCAACTCCATAGACGGCAGCCCACCAGGCTCCCCCATCCCTGGGATTCTCCAGGCAAGAACACGGGAGTGGGTTGCCGTTTCCTTCTACAATGAATGAAAGTGAAAAGTGAAAGTGAAGTCACTCAGTCATGTCTGACTGTTAACAACCCATGGACTGCAGCCTACCAGGCTCCTCTATCCATGGGATTTTCCAGGTAAGAGTACTAGAGTGGGGTGCCATTGCCTTCTCCAGTATTCTGTGTACATATATGCAAATATGATATCCACACAGTTATATACATTTATAGCTGTATATGTATACCCTCCATAGGTATGTATATATATATATGTATTAATATATTGCCTGTATAACATTATAGGGAAGTATAATGTTATCATTTACATTCTCCTGCTGCTTATTGTCTTACTTGCATTTCATTGCTAGAATCGTAGAAAGGAGAAGCAGTGATATGTTTGTACTCAAGGACTGATCTGATCAAGTCATTTCCCTGATTAAAAACTTCTGATATTGTTCCACTGCCCACAGAAAAATATTCTGCCTTTTCAAGAATCTGGCTACAGCTTATCCACTTCCTCTCCAATTACCAGGTCCCAGTCATCGTTTACTCCCTCTTTTCCAAGCACATCAAGCATTTTCACATCTCTTTGAATTTGCTCACACATTTTCCTCACCCAGATTACTCTTCCCCACCTTCTTCCTGGTGAACTACTCATCCTCCAAAGCTTGATTACTTCTTGTTAAGTCATTCAGTTGTGTCCAACTCTTTGTGACCCCATGGACTATAGCATGCCAGGCTTCCCTATCCTTCACCATCTCCCGGAATTTCCTCAAATTAGAATGTACCTTAATGCCTTGGCCAAAATGGATCTGAGTCAGTTATATACATTAGACTGAAATTAGCCAAAACACCATACCAAATGCGTAATATGGAAATCTACTCACACGATAGGAAGTCCTAGGGTAGCCCAGGATTTAGGGATGGTTGACTCAGCAGCTCAACACTATCGTCAGAGTGCAAAGTTTTGTCCATTTCCCACAATATTTAGCATCTGTATTATCTTGAAGCTGGTGTCCCTGGTACCAGAGCTGTAGCTGCAAATGGGGAAATATACAAAGAAAGCTGAATGAAGGAAAGAACCTAACAAGTTTTGCCTACAGCACAATTGTGTCCAGAGCACCAATTCCCAGCATTAAAAAAGACCTTGAAATGTTAACAGATTTTAAACATAAGCGTTGGTGATGTAAGACAGCATGAAATGAGTAAATGGGGAAAGAAGAAGAAAACCCAAGGAGGGAAAGGTACTAATGAAAAAAAACTTAAGACATTAATTTTATTAATTATTCTATTATAAAGTAAGAGGACTGTAAGTTAAACTGTTTTAAATGCTTTTTAATTCCATTTAAGTCACTAAGATTTATCCCATTTTAATGTTTTCTTATAACTACAGTAAAAAAAAAATTTTTTTTTTTTTGCCATATCATGCAGCTTGTGGGGTCTTAGTTCCCCAGCCAAGGAGACAGCCCTTGGCAGTGAGAGCGTGGAGTTCTAACCCACAGTAGAATTATCGAAATCAAGAAATTAATTTTGAAAAATTAACGATGATTCCCTTTTTTTCTTGTTGCTAATGGAAGACTTTTAAAATCATAGTAAAATATACATAAAAATTACTACTATAGGCATTTTTAAGTGTACAATTCAGTGGCATAAAGCAACATCCACATCATTGTGCAACCATCAACACGATTTATCTTCAGAACTTCATCATCATCCCAAGCTGCTGTACTCATTGCACAATAACTCTTCATTCCCACCTTCCCCCAGCTCCTGGTAACCACCATTCTACTTTCTTTCTTTATAAATCTATTCCAGGTATCTCAAATGCATTGAATCATACAATGTTTGTCCTGTGTCTCTCTTACTTCAATTAGGATAGTGTTTTCAAGGTTTGTCCAAGTTGTGAAATTTATCAAAATTTTATTCATTTTTAATGCTGAATAATATTCCATTCTAACATATACCACATTTTGTGTATCCATACATCCATTCCTAAAAGGGCACTTGTCTTGTTTCTTCCTTTTTGCTGTAATAAAGAATGCTGCGATGATCATTTGGATACAACTAGGTGTTTAAGTCACTGTTTTCAATTCTTTTGAATATGCCTAGAAATGGAAATATTGAACTGTGTGTTAATTAAATGTTTAATTTTTGAGAAACTACCATACAGTCTTCCACAGTGGCTGTACCATTTTACAGTCCCATCAACAATGCACAGGTTTTCCAGTTTCTCTGACATCCTCACTAACACTTATTTTCTGTTCTGTTTTTTGTAATAGTCATTTTAATGTGTATGAAGTATCTCAATGTAGGTTTAATTGCATATCCCTAATGATTAGCAATGTTGAGCATCTTTTCATGTGCTTATTGACCATTGTATTATCTTATTTGGAAGAAGATTTTTTTTTTAACTGCTCCAGTCAATGAAAAATAAATTTTATTGAGGCCCCAGGGCCTTGGGGCTTGGGCACGAGGCCACCCTGCGGTCAAAGGAGAAGCAGGTGGAAGGGCTTTATTTAATCCTCTTCTTGGGGCACAGGTTGTTGGTTTGGCCTCACTTCTTCTTGGAGCAGGTGACAGCATGGGGGTGCAAGCGAGCATAACACTTGTGGCAGATCATCTTGTTGCAGTTGTATTTCTGAGCGAGCTGGCGGAGGGAAGGCTCAATGGTGCTGCCTCACAGAGAAAGCACCATGTGCAGGGTGGACTCTTTCTGGACATTGTATTCTGACAAAGTGCAGCCATTCTCCAGCTGTGTGCCTGCGAAAATCAGATGCTGTTGGTCAGGCGGGATGCCCTCCTTGTCTTGGATTTTGGCTTTGACATTCTCAGCGTTGTCACTGGACTCGACCTCAAGGGTGATGGTCTTGCCCATCAGGGTCTTCACAAAAATCTGATTCTCTGAGTCTGCTGCTTGGCCACCTCATTGAAGAGAAACGGCAAGCCTTTTTTTAATTTGGGTTTTTTTTTAGAGGGGCTTGCTATTGATTTTGCTGAGTTGTATCAGTTCTCTGTACATTTTGAACATCAATCCTTTATCATACATGATTCACAAATAGTTTCTCACATTCCCTGGGTAGCCTCTTCACTCTGTTGATAGTCTCGTCTGATGCACAAAAGTTTTTATTTTGATGGACTCCAACATATCTATTGTCTATGCGTTAGTGTTATATCCAAGAAATCATTGCCAAGTCTAATCTCATGAAGATTTTCCTCTATGTTTTCATCTAAGAGTTTTGTAGTTTTGTGAAGCAAACTCACTTAGGACAGCGTGGATAGTGGAGTGCAGTTTATTACAGTGGCAAATCCGAGGCAAAGTTCCCTTTTAAGCCAGGGACCCCAACTGATTTTTGTGAAACCCTTTTATACCCAAAGTGTATGTGCCCAAGCCCACATCCCCAAATTCTCTAAAGTCCACCTGGGACAATGTTAGTAAGAGATACAATCAGGTTACAGCCATAGATTAACATTCTAAAGCTATCTTGACATACAGTTTAGTCTCCATCAATAAACATTATTAAGATTACATAGTGGACATTGCTTTCCTTCTGGCTCTGGGAGATCTAGGTACAGAGTCTGCCTGTTTTGGTTTTTATCTGTCTGGGACGCCTGCTTGGCTGTTAGTATTTTATCTCTATGGCCTCCCTGATATGCAGTCCAAAGTCTGCCAAAGTGTAAAATGGAGCTCCATTTCTTTTAAAAATGGAGTCAGTCCAGTCGGAGCAACCTGCTTCTTTCCTTCTTCAGTTTAGTTCTTATATTTAGGTCTCTAATTCACTTTGAGTTAGTTTTTGTATAATACATATTGTAAGGTAAGGGTCCAACTACTTTCTTTTGCATGTGGATATCTAGTTTTCCCAGTACCATTATTGAAAAGACTGTCTTTTCTTCATTGAATGGTCTTGGGAACCCTATCAAAATTCACTTGATCATATAAGTAAGGGTTTGTGTCTGTGTTCTCTACTCTTCCATTTGTCTATATGTCTGTCTTTATGCCAGTCCACCCAGTTTTGATTAGTATAATTTTGTAGTAATTTTGAAATCAGAAAGTGTGAAAATGTCCCAGCTTTGTCCTTCTTTTTCAAGATTGTTTCTGGGGAGTTCCCTGGTGTCTGGTGGTTAGAATCTGGCACTTTCACTTGCAGTGCTCCAGGTTCAATCCTTGGTCTGGGAGCTGTGTGTGCTTAGTAGTGTCTGACTCTTTGTGACCCCATGGACTGTAGCCCGAAAGGCTCCTCTGTCCATGGGGGTTCTCCAGCTAAGAATATTGGAGTGTGTTGCCATGCCCTCCTTCAGGGGGTCTTCCCAACCCAGGGATTGAACCCAAGCCTGCACTGCAGGCAGATTTTCTACTGTCTGAGCCACCAGGGAACTGAGATCATGCAAACTATGCGGTAAGGCAAAAATTAAATAAATAAATAAAAATTAAAAATTGCCTTACACACACACAAAGTTTCAGATATTTGGGATCCCTTCAGATTCTATCTAAATTTTAGAAAGGGTTTTTCTACTGCCACAAAAAATATCATTAGAATTTTACAGGGATTACAAGACCACTTTGGGAAATATTCATATCTGAACAATAGTAAGTCTTCCAATCCATGAGCATATGATGTTTTTCCATTTATTTACATCTTCTTTTCTTCAGCAATGTTTTTTAGTCTTCAGTATACAATATACTCATGTTAAAATTTTAACATAAGTTGAGTATTTTCCATATCCTTAAATAAATTATTTGTGAATACGATTTTTGGTAGCTGTGTAGCATCTCATCAGAGAGATGCTCTATAATTTACCTAGTTAATGCACTATTTTGGACATTTCATTTGAATCTTATTTTTCACATTACAAAGAGTGTTCTGATAAAATGCCACTGTGCATAACATTATCATGTACCTTTAGCTATTTCCTTTGGACAAGTTCTTACAAGTGAAAGTATTAGATCAAATAAGTGAAAATTAAGAGGGGTTTTTTCTATGGGGGAGGAATGAGGTCTTTTTTCTTTTGGTAAAAAAAAAAAAAACAACACATAACATGAAATTTACTATTTCAACCATTTTTCAAACACATAGTACAGTGAAAGTGAAACTCGCTCAGTTCAGTTGTGTCCGACCCTTTGTGACCCCCATGAATCACAGCACGCCAAGCCTCCCTGTCCATCACCAACACTCGGAGTTCACTTCAGACTCACGTCCATCAAGTCAGTGATGCCATCCGGCCATCTCATCCTCTGTCCGCCCTTTCTTTTCCCGTTCCCAATCCCTCCTGTCATCAGAGTCTTTTCCAATGAGTCAGGTCTTCGCATGAGGTGGCCAAAGTACTGGAGTTTCAGCTTTAGCATCATTCCTTCCAATGAAATCCCAGGGTTG
>SJYC01131236.1:0-27250 GCA_006408675.1 Madoqua kirkii
ACAAGAATCAAACCAGGGTCTCCTGCACTGAAAGCAGATTATCTACCAGTTGAGCCATCAGGGAAACCCAGCTCTTTGCTACCCCATGGACTATACAGTCCATGGAATTCTTCAGGTTAGAATACCAGAGTGGGTAGCCTTTGTTTCTCCAGGGGATCTTCCCAACCCAGGGAGCAACTATTGCTAACTATTTAGATGTTATTATGCAAAGATCTCTAGAACTTTTTCATCTTGTCGAACTGAAAAGAGATTTTAAAATACTTGTCCATGGTGATTTTGTTTTTTGATTCTGGTCACCATTTGAGGCATGTGGGATCTTAGTTCTCCAACCAGGGATTGAACCCTGCATTGGAAGCACTGAGTCTTGACACTGGACTTCCAGGGAAGTCCTGACAGTGATTTTTAAAATATGATCCTATGATTTTAATTTTTCCTCCTTTCTTCTTCTCTATAGTTTTCACATTTCTATAAAATTAGAATTTTTAAAAGAAACAATGTGGGAAAGTCTTAATAAACTTATGTGTTTCACATAAAATTTTTCAAGGCAAATAGTTTTTTGGCTTTAGGCTTAAGTAACAAGAATCCAGACGGAGAAATGAAACAGGGATTATCACAGTTGTATATAGTTGAGGACAAGGATCTTTCCAAAGCAGTGGTTTGCACTAAGGGTTTATTTTGCTCCCCCAGGGGACATATGACAATATCTGGAGACATTTTTGGTTGCCATAACCATGAGGATAATGCTAATAGCATGTAGAGGATTGAGACCAGGGATGCTGTTCAACATCCTCAAATACAGTGGACAGACCTGCACAATTGAGATTTTTTGACCCAAACTGTCACAACAGTGTGAGGCTGAGAAAATCTGTTCTAAAGAGTGGAGCACCAGAAGAAGCTGGTAGAGGTGGGGTGGGAGGGGTTTAAGGGAAAGAAAGAAGATTCCAGCCTGTGGAACCAGAATATTAACCAGAGAGCAACCAGGCTTGCCCAGGAGCCAGGGGAGGTAGAGACGGGAGAGTCTTTGCAAGATTGTACGATTATAAATCTGTTATATTTGCATATAACCTCAAATTTGCACACAGATAGAACTAATTAGGACTTTCCTTATGCTAATAGCATGTAGAGGATTGAGACCAGGGATGCTGTTCAACATCCTCAAATACAGTGGACAGACCTGCACAATTGAGATTTTTTGACCCAAACTGTCACAACAGTGTGAGGCTGAGAAAATCTGTTCTAAAGAGTGGAGCACCAGAAGAAGCTGGTAGAGGTGGGGTGGGAGGGGTTTAAGGGAAAGAAAGAAGATTCCAGCCTGTGGAACCAGAATATTAACCAGAGAGCAACCAGGCTTGCCCAGGAGCCAGGGGAGGTAGAGACGGGAGAGTCTTTGCAAGATTGTACGATTATAAATCTGTTATATTTGCATATAACCTCAAATTTGCACACAGATAGAACTAATTAGGACTTTCCTTGTGGCTCAGATGGTAAAGCGTCTGCCTACAATGCAGGAGACCTGGGTTCAATCCCTGGGTTGGGAAGATCTCCTGGAGGAGGAAATGGCAACCCACTCCAGTATTGTTGCCTGGAAAATCCCATGCATGGAGGAGCCTGGTAGGCTTCAGTTTATGGGGCCGCAAAGAGTTGGACACGACTGAGCGACTTCACTCACTCACTCACTCAGAACAAATTAGTCAGGGCTATGGTTTTTCCAGTAGTCTTGTATATATATGAGAGTTGGACCATAAAGAAGTCAGACCACTGAAGAATTGATGCTTTTGAACTGTGGTGCTGGAGAAGACTCTTGAGAGTCCCTTGGACAGCAAGGAGATCAAACCAGTCAATCCTAAAGAAAATCAATCCTGAATACTCATCAGAAGGACTGATGTTGAAGCTGAAACTCCAATACTTCGGCTACCTGATGTGAAGAGCCCACTCATTGGAAAAATCCTGATGCTGGGAAAGATTGAGGGCAGGAGGAGAAGAGGACAATGGAAGAGAGATGGTTGGATGGCATCACTGATTTAATGGACATGAGCTTGAGCAAACTCCGGGAGATGAGGAGGGACAGGGAAGCCTGGCATGCTGCAGTTAATGGGGTGGCAAAGACTCAGACATGACTTGAGGACTGAACGACAGCAACAGAACTAATTAGGCTTAGCCTCCAATTTGCAAAATTATTGGTTAAATAGTTAGTGTGTGACTAATAACCACCATGAGTTGCCTCATGAACTCCAGAGTTGGGAGCTTCCTGGGAGACACTGGCTGCGTCTGGAGGTGACCCTGGTCCACTCAGTCTCCAGGGAGCAGAGCTGAGCCAGGCTCATGAAGAGGGCTTCCTGGGGGTCCACCCCCCACCACCTTTCCTCCCTCCAATGTAAAGTCTGCAGCACCCACTCCTCAGCCAGGAGGATGGGAGAAGCTTCTCTCAGGGGAAAATCCCATCCTCCTTCAACCGTCCTGTGCAGAAGGCAGGTGCCTCTGTGTCCCACATCCTCACACCAAGGAAAAGCTCTCTCATCTAGACGCCTCCCACTGGGGCCCATCCTGACCTCTGACCTGGTCACTACCCCGTATTGTTCCTCAAAAAGAGATCACTTAGAATATTTAAAAGATAAATAAAATATTTCATCACAAGTGTTAACCCGGGTAAGCGCTTTTGCGCGCTTCCCATCTCCTGAATAGGCTTCATTTAAAGGCCCCAGAGGCACCAAATGAGTTTTACGCGGGTCATCAGTTCGAAAGCTCTGGAGAGTCTAAGAGAAAACATACAGTAAGTCCCCCACCCCACCCCCGCCGTCATTATATAGAAAAGAGACAGAAAGGAAATCCTCCTCACCCGGGGGCCCCTTTTGTGTTGTTCCTGCCAACGCAGCAGCCCTCCCGCTATATAGACCGCGCGCCAGCCCCACCGCACTGAACTCCATCCCCGCGTCCAGCAGCCATGGGGAAGGTGAGCCCCGCGCCGGCGGGAGGGGCCCGCAGCCCGGCTGGGGGCCAGGCCTCTGAGCCTCTCCTTCCCTTCCTTGCAGATCACCTTCTACGAGGACCGGGGCTTCCAGGGCCGCCACTATGAGTGCAGCAGCGACCACTCCAACCTGCAGCCCTACTTCAGCCGCTGCAACTCCATCCGCGTGGACAGCGGCTGCTGGATGATCTACGAGCAGCCCAACTTCCAGGGCCCCCAGTACTTCCTGCGGCGGGGCGACTACCCCGACTACCAGCAGTGGCTGGGCCTCAGCGACTCCATCCGCTCCTGCCGCCTCATCCCCCACGTGAGTCAGGTCCCCCTGGGCCTGCCGTGGCCTCGGGTCACACAATGCCCCAGAGCTGTGGTCAGACTGTAGGACGGTGGCCTTCCTTTGCTGGTTCTAACCGGGTTCTCTTTTCTTTTATAATATCTCTTAAGTGAGAATGCAATGCTCTTAATTGAGATTGTATTTTCCTTTGCTAATATTGAACTCACCTCTACTGGGGAAAAGTGGCATGGTATCTGTTCAGAGTGTCTGTGCCACAGGCGATGAACTCCTCACACTCCTCACCCAAGGTGGTACTTGGGCTAGTCCCCGGACTGTTTGTCTCTTTCCTCAGCTGTAAAATGGGGCTACTAGGGCGGCTAATTCATAGAGCTGTGATGAGGTGGGAAGGAGATTGCCTGTCACCTGGCAAGCCACCCTTCCCCCTCCAGATATTGACTACTTTGAACAACCAGGGTCTCTCAAGTCCTGCTTTTTGATTCAGCAAAACAACTGACCAGCCTTGTGACTCCAGGAGCCCCTGCAGAGCCACTGCTATCCAAATAAAGCCCAAGCAGCCTGGAATTCCACAGTTAGGGATGCTGTAATTTGACTATGACAGAGTCCTGTGGAAAATGTACCACTTTGGGTGACTTTGAAAGACCCTCAGAGGATTTAATGCCTTGATAGAACCCAGACTGGCATTAGAAGCCTGGAAATCTCAGCTTCCACCTTCCAGTGCTGACTCTTCTGATTACGGCCTGAAAGCTCTAGTCATTAGTTTCTCGTAAAAGACAGAATGGTCACTCCACGTGTGTCAGGCTGTTGTGAAGATCAAAATTAGGTACCGGACATGTGAACCCTTTGCAAACCATGGAAGGTGCCTTATTAGTAGTTTTTTTATGCCTCAGAATGAATTGTTTATGAGAACCTTTGCTAAGGAGGGTTTGATGGTAGAAGAAGGAAGACTGAATATGTACCTGCTGGGAAGAAACAAGCAGATAAAAGCCAAGTGCTCTGACGAGACAGACAGGATTCACCCAGGACTAACAGCCTCCTCTCTTCCATTTTCCTAAACGTCTTATAATCTATTGATCTAGACAGCCTGCCTCATGATTTTGAGTTTCTGTTTTTATCAATAACCTTAAAGTGTTTTCCCGGATCATGTGTGAGAGCTGAGGACTGAAAGCTAACCATCACGATGGCTCTTGCTTTTTAGGACTTCAGAAAAGCAGGACTCAAAGCAGAAAGGAAGGGATTAGGAGATGTCTGGTCTGAACTGCTACCAAT
This sequence comes from Madoqua kirkii, assembly GCA_006408675.1. Taxonomy (NCBI): domain Eukaryota; kingdom Metazoa; phylum Chordata; class Mammalia; order Artiodactyla; family Bovidae; genus Madoqua; species Madoqua kirkii. Next base: position 4,524 of record SJYC01131236.1, read on the forward strand.
CTATGCCTTACTCTGGGGAAATCAGTTCTGCTTCCTCTCCTCCCAGCCTCTTCTAAAGCTACTGAGATCCAAAATAATGCCTTTTGCTAGGAATATATTTGCCTTTTAATTTTAAAATCTAATTATTTTTACATCCTCCAAGGAGAACTCCAGGCCACCGTAAGTCAATGGTCTTTATAAATGAGAGAACAAAAATTGTATATAAAATTGCTACTTAAAAATTGTACTAAGTAGGTGCTAAATATGGTTCATGTAGGCTGTGGTCCTAGAAAACTCTAGGGAGCACCATGCATATCCTTTGTATTATGGCCACACCCCACAGCATGTGGGATATTAGTTCCCCAGCCAGGGACCAAACCCACACCCACTTCATTGGAAGGGTGGAGTCTTAACCACTGGACACCAGGGAAGTCCCTGTATCTTGAACTATGTGAATGGCACTCTCTTCAGCTTTGCACTCTGCATTCTACCCAACTGTATACAGTTGACCCTGGTGTTGGCTGTCTGTCTGTCATCTTTGATATAGAAAAAAATTTTAAATGCCCATTCCCCCAGAGGTGTGAGTGATTGGTGGCTAAAGACTAGGTTTTGTGACTTTTCCTATCTGCTGATTGCTGAACCCACAGACCAGTTCCCACCGGCTGAGGATCTACGAGCGAGAGGACTATCGAGGCCAGATGGTAGAGATCACGGAGGACTGCTCCTCGCTCCGTGAGCGTTTCCACTTCAGTGAGATCCACTCCTTCAATGTGCTGGAGGGCTGGTGGGTCCTCTATGAGATGCCCAACTACCGGGGGCGGCAGTACCTGCTGCGGCCGGGGGATTACAGGCGCTACCACGACTGGGGGGCCGTGGATGCCCGAGTGGGCTCCTTGAGGAAGGCTGTGGATTTCTATTGAAATATTTTTACTCTACCTTTTTCTCTATCTGGAAGCTAATAAAATATTTCCTGTGTGTTTCCTGCAGTCATGTAGCCTTCTTTTCCTTTCAGACTCCTTGGGTGGACTCAGCAAAATAAAAGCTAGGAATAATGTGGTTTTTCTTACATGTGTCAATAGAAAACATGGCTAGCAGTTAGAGGGTCTGGAAAGAATGTCTGGGTCCAAACACTTACTTACATCCTGACGTGTGAAGTCAAGTGGGCCTTAGGAAGCATTCCAAAGCTAGTGGAGGTGATGGAATTCCAGCTGAGCCATTTCAAATCCAAAAAGATGGTGCTATTTAAGTGCTGCACTCAATATGCAGGACTGGAAAAGATCAACTTTCTTTCCAATCCGAAAGAAAGGCAACGTCAAGAGTGTTCAAACTACCATACAACTGCATTCATTTCACATGCTAACAAGGTAATGCTCACAATTCTTCAAGCTAGACTTCAGCAGCACGTGAACCGAGAAATTCCATATATACAAGCAGGGTTTAGAAAAGGCAGAGGAACCAGAGATCAAATTACCAACATCCATAGGATCACAGAAAAAGCAAGAGAATCTCCAAAAAACATCTACTTCTGCTTCATTGACTACACTAAATCCTTTGACTGTGTAGATCACAACAAACTGTGGAAAATTCTTAAAGAGATGGGAATACCAGAAGATCTTACATGCCTCCTGAGAAACCTGTATCCAGGTCCAAAAGCAACAGTTAGAACCAGACATGGAATAACAGACTGGTTCAAAATTGGGAAAGGAGTACGTCAAGGCTATGTATTGTCACCCTGCTTATTTAATTTCTGTGCAGAGTTCAGTTCAGTTCAGTCGCTCAATCATGTCCAACTCTTTCCGACCCCATGAACTGCAGCACGCCAGGCATCCCTGTCCGTCACCAACTCCCAGAGTCCACCCAAACCCATGTCCATTGAGTCGGTGATGCCATCCAACCAACTCATCCTCTGTTGTCCCCTTCTCCTCCTGCCCTCAATCTTTCCCAGCACCAGGGTCTTTTCAAATGAGTCAGCTCTTCGCATCAGGTGGCCGAAGTATTGGAGTTTCAGCTTCAACATCAGTCCTACCAATGAACACGCAGAACTGATCTCCTTTAGGATGGACTGGTTAGATCTCCTTGCAGTCTAAGGGACTCTCAAGAGTCTTCTCTAGCACCACAGTTCAAAAGCTATATGATGCAAAATGCCAGCCTGGATGAAGCACAAGCTGGAATCAAGATTGCCGGGAGAAATATCAATAACCTCAGATATGGCAGAAAGCAAAGAGGAACTAAAGAGCTTCTTGATGAAGGTGAAAGAAGAGAGTGAAAAAGCTCGCTTAAAATTCAGCATTCAAAAAACTAAGATAATGGCATCCAGTCCCATCACTTCATGGCAAATAGATGGGATAAAAGTGGAAACAGTGGCAGATTTTATTTTCTGGGGCTACACAGCAGACAGTGACTGCAGTCATGAAGTAAAAAGACACGTAGTCCTTGGAAGAAAAGCTATGACCAACCTAGACAGCATATTCAAAAGCAGAGACATTACTTTGCCAGCAAAGGTCCATATAGTCAAAGTTGTGGATTTTCAAGTAGTAATGTATGGATGAGAGAGTAAGACCATAAAGAAGGCTGATCATTGAAGAACTGATGCTTTCAAATTGTGGTGCTGGAGAAGACTCCTTTGGACAGCAAGAAATTCAAACCAGTTGATCCTAAAGGAAATCAGTCCTAAATATTCATTGGAAGGACTGATGCTGCAACTGAAGCTCCAAAATGTTGGCTACCTGATGTGAAGAGCTGACTCATTGGAAATGACCCTGATGCTGGGAAAGACTGAGGGCAGGAGAAGTGGGCAATGGGGTAAGCTAGCACTTTTAGCATTTTTGTGTCTCACTTTTCTAATTTGTAAAAATTGAAGTAGTAATATTTTTCACTTCATAGGAATTAAATGTAGTTAAGTGCAGTTATTAGTCCTAAATGCCTCATGCGAATGGCATGCGCAAGCACTGCAGTCCTCAAATTTTATTTGCATACAAACCACCTGTGGGGTGGGTCTAGGAATCTGCCTTTCATCAGTTGTCCCAAGTAATTCTACTGCAGATGATCCTGAGCCTATTATATATACTTTGAAAACACTAATGTACAAGGTCCAGATACTCAGTAATAACTAAGGAACATTTACATTATAAGTGCTTACTATATAGCAGTTATTTCTCAGGATGAAAGGTGAGGGAGGTAGGGAAGCAAGATGGGGAAGAAAAAGCCAACTCAGCTGGGTCCCTTGAAGTGTCCCAGAGCTTGGATTGTACTTCTGAGTTTCTCCCACCTGGAGGCTGCGGATCTGGGGGCTAGTATTCCCTTTGTCTTTGGTCATGGGGAAAGGAAGCCATAAAACTCTCAGAGCCTTGGGACTCTATGGGATGGTGAAGGGCAATCTTCAGAAGGCATCAGGGCCAGCATTAATTAGTTCAAAGCCTGCAGAAGCTGGAAGGTAAGCACACGAGCTGGAAAGAGGGCTGAGGGGATCTCGACAGACTATACCTTGTTGGTACAATAGGGACAGTAAAAGTATCCCCCTTGTATGTTGTGAGGTTAAAATGATATGATGCTTGTAAACACGTTAGTATCGGGTCTGACACATAGTAAGTGCTCACCAAGTGTCTGCAGTCATCATCACCATCATTACCACCACCGTCATTAAGTTCTATAGATTTGATAATGCTCAGTCACTCAGTCGTGTCCAACTCTTTGCAACACTATGGACTGTAGCCCACCCAGCTCCTCTGTCTACGAGATTTTCAAGGCAAGAATACTGGAGTGGGTTGCCATTTCCTTCTCTAGAGGATCTTCCCAACCCAGGGACCAAACCTCTGTCTCCTGCATTAGCAGGTGGATTCTTTACCACTGTGCTATCTGGGAAACCCTAATGGATGTAAATGTTGTGCGAATGCCATGAAGTAATCATGTTGCACAGAAAGGAAGAATGATACTATATACAAGAGGAACAAGATGGGAATTCGAGTTGATTGAAGCATGAGAGACCCACAGAAGTAAGAGAGAAAGAAGGTAGGTGGATGGTAAAAGCCAGATCTGGGAGGGAAACAGCAACAATCGGCAGACCTTGGTGGGGACGGGAGTGATATCGTTAGAAGGCTCCGGACCAGCATCTAGAATCTGAACTCCAAATCGAAAATTATTTAAAAAAATAAAAAGCAATAGAAAAAGCAGAACTATTTCAAATCCACATTATCTAAAATCAGTAAAGGCAGGACTCCCTTGTGGTCCAGTAGTTAAGACTCTGCCTTCCAAAGCAGGGGCCATGGGTTTGATGCCTGGTCAGGGAACTAAGATCCCACATACCATGGGATCTAAGCCTGAATGCCACTACAAAAAATGGAAGCAGTGAAGATCCTGCATGCCACAACTGAGACCTGATGCAATCAAATAAATAAATAAATAATTTTAAGACAATAAAGGAGAAGTGTTACTACAAAACACTAACCCATAAAAAGGAATGCATTGACTCAGTTCTAATGAGGTGGATGAACCTAAAGTCAATATACAGAGTGAAGTAAGTTGGAAAAAGGAAGATAAATTTCGTATATTAACACATACATATGGAATCTAGAAAGATGGTACTGATTAATTTATCTGGAGGGCAGCAATAGAGATGCAGACATAGAGAACAGATCTGTGGACACAGGAGGGGAAGGACAGGGTGAGATGAATTGAGAGAGCAGCACTGAAACATTTGCATTACCATATGCAAAATTAGATAGCCAATGGAAATTTTCTGTATGGTGCAGGGAGTCAAATCCAATGATCTTGACAACAGAGGAGGGCAGATAGGGTGGAAGTTGGGAGGGTGGGGACGTATATAGACCCATAGCTGATTCATGTCGATACATGGCAGAAACCAACACAATATTGTAAAGCAAAACCGAAAGGGAAAGTTACTCAGTCGTGTCCAACTCTTTGGGACACTATGGACTGTAGCCCACCGGGCTCCCCTGTCCCTGGAATTCTCCAGGCAAGAAGACTGGAGTGGGTTGCCATTCCCTTCTCCAGGAGATCTTCCCGACCCAGGGACTGAACCCAGGTCTCCTGCACTGCAGGCAGATTCTTTACCCTTTGAGCCACCAGCGAAGCCCATGTGCCAGTTAAAAATATACAAATTTAAAAACCACTAACACTACGGCTTCTTCCACAAGCCATGTGACCCCATTCTCCCCAAAAGGTCTCAGCTACCCAGCCACTCAGACCTCTGAACTGGAAGAGGTGGTCTTATAAGAATCAACACAAGCTATTAAAACCTTAACATGCTCACTGCCACTCCTTCTCCCATTACCTTTCATCAAAACTGTTCCAATAACTTCTTAATTTATTAAGGAACTTAAGTTATTTTTACTTCAGCTTTTCCAGCTTTCTTTAAAGAACATTTTTCCCCCCTCTGAATATAAAACTGGAATATTGAACACATTATTTTAGGATAGGGATTGTTTCCGTTAGGATTAATTGCTAAGGTTATTTGAAGAAACTTTAAAAAGAAAGAGGAAGGGGAGAGAAAGCAAGCAGAGAGACGCCAGTGATGAGAGGACTCTGGCACAGGACGTGGTGTAGCATTTATGGAGGTAAGAAGTGGTGAGATTCTGAAGACAGAAACAACAAAAACTCTTGCTAGATTCAACTTGGAGGTGAGAGAGAAGTTTGGTTTGAGCAACTGGAAGAATGGAGTTGCCTTCAACCCAGACAGGAAGAACTGCAGGGGAGCAGGTCTTTGGAGGAGAATCAGGCATCCCATTTGGGGCAAGACATGTTTGAGGTGTTAGTGAGCATTCAAGTGTAGTCATTAACCAGGTTACTGATTATATTAGCCTGGAGTTCAGGAGAAAAGCTGGGCTGGAGATGCACGTTTGCAAGTCATCAATGGGTAGACAGCCCTGAAAGTCATAAATCTGAACAGAATGCCCAAGGGAGTGTGTGTAGATGCAGAAGGTGAACCCTAGCTTTAAGGGCATGAAGCAAAGAATGAAAGTCCAGGTCAGGAAAAGCTAACTTCTGCAACAAACAGCACCAACAGTTTAGTGACTTACACAATTAAATTTTATCTTTACTTAAAAAAATAATACATTTTTAAACAATAAAAAGGGTTTTTTGTTTATTTTAAACATAATGACTTTTTAGCTAGTTCTTCAGACCAGATACATCCAGAAACATTAAAGTCAGTAGGAGCAATGTCAACATTTTTAGAGAAATGGAATCCAGTTCTTTTATAACACTTTTAACTTTTTGCCCGTTATACTAGAAAGCACTACCTACAAGTTCATTGAGGAAATTTGGAAAATCGAAGACTTAAAAATACCAGGGGCCATATGCACCCACATTTAGATTTATTAGATTAAGGACTTCAACGCTGTATTAAGCAGAGCTACAGACGTCTGGTGCACAGCTACCCAGATTTATTTTCTCTAGGTGACAGCGCCACCCAGTGCTCACTGGAAGGAAGGCACATATCGTTCAAAAGCCTTTCCCTGACTTCACAAATGGTATGAGATTGTTTTGCACCTTTAAAATACACTGAGTTAAGCCACGAGGGCAAGGTAAACTTATAACTTAGCTGAAGATTTTATTAAGTAAGTGTAAATTGTACTTAAATAGCAGTGTCTGAGAGCTTTGTGACATCGCATAAGCGTACACTAAGAGAAGGTGGTTTCCTAAGAGAAAACAGGATTGATGGATGATCTGTGCTCCCCTGAGCAGCTGTGGCCCTTCTCAGCAAGAAATCCAGCACTTGTTTGTGTCTTCTCACAGAACCTATGTCTACGCCTCCATCTCTCAACATCCAACAGATCCACTTCTAATTTATGAAACTCTGAGTTCATGAGTAACATAGATCATGTGTGTGTGCGTGTGTGTGTGTGTGTGTGTGTGTGCTCAGTTGTGTCCGACTCTTTGCACCATAGACTGTAGCCCATCAGGTTCCTCTGTCCATGAGGTTTTCCAGGCAAGAATACTGGAGCAGGGTGTGTTTCCTACTCCAGGGGATCTCCCTGGCTCAGAGATTGAACCTGTGTCTCCTGAGTCTTCTGCATTGGCAAGTGAAGTCTTTACTGCTGAGCCACCAGGGAAGCCCAAAATAGATCCTATAGCATTGTTCAAATACTTTCTTCTCTTCAAGCTCAACACTTACTCGCTTACAATTTCTCAACCAACTCCTTTACATTTTTTCTCTTGTACCATTGTATAGTTCTTTCACCAGCGCATTGATTAATCTCTTTTAGAAAAAAGAGGCAGGTATGCCAAATCTCATTGGCTGCCTCTCTGTTTCTCTCTCCCTCTCTCAGTGTCTACAGACATAGACAGTTATTCTTTTTGAAAACATTTGTTTATTTATTTATTTGGCTGCATTGAGTCTTAGTTGTGGCATGTGAGATCTTAGTTCCCTGTTGTTTAGTCATTAAGTTGTGTCCAACTCTCTGCAGCCCAGGGGCTACAGAACGCCATGTTGCTTCCCTAACCAGGGAAATCACCTGAGTGCCCTACATTGGGAGCTCAGGAGTCACCCACTGGACCACCAGCAAAGCCCCCCATATGTGGTTATTCTTATCACACTGGTCTCACAAGGTCTCAGATCAGTCTAGGTGTATTCAGAGATAAAGAAGAGCTCCTTGTCCAACTCTTCTGCCAGCGCTTGCAATTTAAAACCACCTTCTTGGCTCTTTGGAACAACAACCAAGCTTTATGTCTGGAGGCTGTTTTGAGGAGTGTCTTTTTCTTCCTGCCTGAAACCTCTCCCTCCCAGCTTGTGCTGGTCTCAAAGCTGGGAATTGCTAATTGTTGATAGAGCTTAAAAATATAGTTTCTGTTCTCATACTCCTTGGGCTTTGTTGAAAGTTCCGGAAAAACTCCACCAAACACTTCACACGGAAGGGTAAGTGAAAGTCGCTCAGTCAAGTCGGATTCTTTGCAAACCAGTGGACTATACAGTTCATGGAATTCTCTAGGCCAGAACACTGGAGTGGGTAGCCTTTCCCTTCTCCAGGAGATCTTCCCAATCTGCAGACTGAACCCAGGTCTCCCACGCTGCACGTGGATTCTTTACCAGCTGAACCACCAGGGAAGATGAGGAACATTGCAAATCAGCCCAAATCCTACTGGTTCCACTGCACTCCGGCTTGGAAATGTAACCTCTCCCATTCACTTGGACTCTGTGGCAACTTGCCTCACCTCTCAGAGTCCTGGCTTGGAAAGTAAGATAAATTCTATTTTACCTCATCATCTTTTCTTTCCTTGAAATCAGACTAGTCCATTCTAAGCTAAATCTTACCAGATTCTTCACCGTGGTTTCCATGTCCTACAGCTCATTTCTTCTGCATCTTTTGTTCTTGAAAACTCTTCCTCTGAATATTTATTTAATCAGGCTCTATTAAAAATGTTTCTTTTCCCCCTTCACCATCCATTATAATCTCCATTCAATACTTCATAATATACAATTTTCACGGTACGCATTTAAGAAGCAGAAGGTAAAAGAATCTGCCTGCAATAGTGAGACCTGGGTTTGATCCCTGGGTTAGGAAGATTCCCTGGAGAAGGGCATGGAACCCACTCCAGTATTCTTGCCTGGAGAATCCCATGGACAGAGGAGCCTGGTGGGCTATAGTCCATAGGTTCACAAAGAGTCAGACACGACTGAAGCGACTTAGCACACAACCATCTAGCTGGTTTTCTGATGGAAGTATTGCTTCTGCATTTTCAAGCGCTAGTTTTGGGAATGAAACTTTGATACTAACATTACCATGGACTAGTTGTGAGGCATTAAGGAAGCACTTAACTGCTCAGCTGCAGTTTTCACAGCTGCCCAGTGGGGCTAATGATAGTAAAATGCTATAAAATGCCTGATATATAGTAACTCATTAGATGTTAGCTATTACTGTTACATTTTGTTTATCTTTTCATTGTCCTGATTATAGTGTTTTGTACTTGTTGTGAAATTTTAAAAATTATCGAGAAACTCTAAGCCTGGCTAAAAATAATGTAATTATGAGTGTATATAAAGGACCTATAGTACCTAGAATATAGGAAATAATATATCTAATGTTCTCCAAACTAGTCAAAGAAATTTCTCAGCTCTAGGCCATACGTCATAAAGGTATCTTTACTAAGATGTCACACTTTTTAAAGAGAATACCAGAATTGTGAAGAGTCTAAAAACCATTTCCTAAGAGTGAAAAACCTGAGACTACTGAAACTGGAGAAGAACTAGTAACTATTTTCAGGTATTTAAAAGGGTCCCATGTGAAAAAATAATCTAGACTAATTTTTTAAGAAGATGGAGGCAGTCTCTTAAGACTGAACCCTTCACCCACAGGATCTGATGCTGTCTACCTCTAGGTAGATAGTGTCAACACTGTAATATTGTACAACACCCAGTTGGTGTTGCAGAATTGCTTGATGGGAGGTTGGGGAGGAGGGAAGAAGCCCCATACATTTGGGGGACCAGAATACAAAGCTGTCAGGGTATGGTGTGTGGTGCAAGGGAAAACAATTGTGTTTTTCTTTACGTCTAAGAATGCTTCTCCAATAAAAGGAACCAGGCCTCTTAGGAGAAGTGATTAATTGCGAGTTAAGAACGAGAAAATAAACATGAGTATGGAACATTTTGCGATACTAGAAAATAAGGAAATACTAAAAAATAAATAAATAACAGAGAGAGTCACAAGAGCCACCCTGATGGTGATCTTAATGACAAAAGCTGGAAGCATTTAAACTGCTACATTGCAGCTTGATTTTGGCTCATGAAGATTCATCGAAACCGCTACCCTACAGGGAGCTTTTTAACATGACCACGTGGTGGGAAGCCGACTTTTTACCACCCGCTTTCCCCTTGGAGCTCTCAGTTTTAATATCTCCATTAACTCAGAAGCAAACAAAAAATTCCCCGTGAGGTATGATACACATCATTAAAATTTTAGAGATAAGACGTAATCAGATCTGTTCAGATAATTTTCCATTGATACTTGATGACACTGAAGTTCCTTAAACATCTGGAGTACGTGTCCAGACATGGAAAGCTGACTAGTGTAATATAACTCCCACATCAGTGAACAGGGATCAAGCAGCTTCTGAAAGGACAACAGTGTCAGAAGGCCGTCCTGCTGCTTTGCCAACATTTCTTTCTGCCACGTAGCAGTAATAATCGACAACACTTACAGTGTGTCCAGGCTGGCAAGCTTGGTACCAGTCACTTCACATCCATTTGCTCGTCCAGTCTTTTTCACAGCCACCATATGAGACAGGAATTAGCAGGATCTGCACTTAACAAGGATGCAAGTTCAGAGCAGTTAAATGATTAATCTAGGGCCACATACACATGGAAGGAGCAGAGCCAGGCTGTGAAGCCAGATTTCTCTGACTCCGAATCCTCAAAGTTTACCTAACTACCAGCAAGCAGTGTGCTATCCTGCACACCGCCTCCATGCAGGATAAGCACATGCTTTGACAAAGGAAGGCTGAGGGGAGAGGATAAGAGGGGGCCAGAAATATGTGCAGTCAACCCTCAGAATCTGCAGGGAATGGGTTGCAGGAGCCCCCAGGTATACCAAGATGCCCAGATACTCAAGTCTCTTCTATAAATGGCTGGTAGAGGGACTTCCCTGGCAGTCCCGTGGCTAAGACTCTGAGCTCCCAACACAGGGGGTCCAGGTTCCATCCCTGGTCAGGTAAATAGATCCCACATGCTCAAGTAAAGACTTTGCAGTCTGGAAATAAAGAATGCTGCAACTAAGACCAGATGCAGCCAAATAAGCAATTTCTTTTTTAAAATGACTGATATAGTTGGCCGACTTCATCCTCCACTTTGAGATGTGAGGATTCAGCCAACCATGGGTTGATGCTGGAGGCCCTGGATGGAACCTGTGGATGTAGATGGCCAACTGTATGTTTATCGAAGAAAAAAAATCCACCTAGAAGTGGACTCAGGCAGTCCAAACCTGTGTTAATCTAGGGGCAACTGTATACTATTTCCTGGACATACCATTTCCAGCAATAACTTACTTGAAGGATGGAATCTCACCCAAAATGAGAAGAAAAGGCAGAGAGAGAAACAGGAAAAGCACCCCACCTAGGGGACTGGAAACAGAGGGAAGAGGGATCTTTGCACCTAAAAAGTGAGAGCTGTTCGGGGACTTTTCAGGCCTGTATCTCTCATGAAACCAGACTGGATGCTCTAATTTCTGTCGTTTCAGACAAGTTCGCCAGCGAGACCACGAAGAAGGGTGTGACTGTGAGGTCCCTGATGCCAACGGACATTCTTGCAACACATCTGTGGGCTCCATAGTGAAACAGAGCAGGACACTATGGTGCTTGCCCCCAATGTCCTCAGCCTGCCTTTTGTCTGCAGAAAAACTTTAGCCAAAGAATAAGTTTAGGGACTTCCCTAATAGTCCAGTGGTTAAGACTCCATCCTTCCAAGGCAGGTGGCACGGGTTCAATCCCTGGTCAGGGAACTAAGATCCCACATGCTGTGGGTGCAGCAGTAAAAAAAAAAAAAAAGAAAGAAAAGAAAAAATTTAATCAGCAAAATGAGAAAATACAGAAAGAAAGGAAATCAGTCTAACAAGACTAAATAATAATAAAGTCAGTAAACACAGTCGAGGACTTTTAGTTCCTCCTCAAAGGCTATAGATAATATTCTAAACCATATTCTGTGAGCTGTCTTAGAGATACTGAAATCCTCAACAGGTGGAAGAAGTTATCTGCGTGATGACCAGATTGTAGCCATGACATAAATGGCCACAGTTCCGAGAATTAGTCTCCAGGAAATGGGGACAAACTGACTCTGAAACCGAAGATCAATTGCACATAAAATAACAAGATAATGCTGGCCAGAATACTGCAGGACCAAATTCAAGATAACTGTCAGAAGTGAACTGTCAGAAACTGTGCTGTTTCTACACGTGGCCCTTCCCCTCCACCTATAAAACCCTTGCCCAGTGATTGTCAGTGGCGGTGGAGTCGGCCTCTGGACAGGAATCGAACCCTCTGCTCCCGTTCCTGGCATCAGAAATAAAGCAAGCTTTCCACCAAACTTACTTCTTTATTGACTTTTGAATGGGGTGAGCAGCCAAACCCCCACTTTCCATTACAATAGTGGTTTGCCCTCCATGACAATCCTGCCTTTATCTGGGGAGGAATGGGTTTGATAAGCCACTACAGATCTAGGGCACGATACCACAAGTCACTGGCAGGTAGTTTAACAAGGGACCAGATGCCATGATCTTAGTTTTCTGAATGTTGAGTTTTAAGCCAACTTTTTCACTCTCCTCTTTCACTTTCATCGAGAGGCTCTTTAGTTCTTCTTTGCTTTCTGCCATAAGGGTAGTGTTATCTGCATATTTGAGATTATTGATATTTCTCCCAGCAATCTTGATTCAAGCTTGTGCTTCAAAAGCTGGATTCCAGCCTGGCATTTCTCATGATGCATTCAGCATGTAAGTTAAATAAGCAGGATGACAATGTACAGCCTTGACATACTCCTTTCCCTATTTGGAACCAGTCTGTTGTTCCATGTCCAGTTCTAACTGCTGCTTCTTGACCTGCATATAGATTTCTTAGGAGGCAGGTCAGGTGGTCTGGCATTCCCATCTCTCTAAGAATTTTCCAGAGTTTGTTGTGATCCACACAATCAAAGGCTTTGGCATAGTCAATAATGCAGATGCAGATGTTTTTCTGGAGCTCTCTTGCTTTTTTGGTGATCCAGCGGATGTTGGCTATTTGACCTCTGGTGGTTCCTTTGCCCTTTCTAAATCCAGCTTGAACACCTGGAAGTTCATGGTTCATGTACTGTTGAAACCTGGCTTGGAGAATTTTGAGCATTAATCTGCTAGTGTGTGAGGTAAGTGCAATTTCGTGGTAATTCATGGCAAATAGATGGGGAAACAATGGAAATAGTGAGAGACTTTATTTTCTTGGGCTCCAAAATCACTGCAGATGGTGACTGCAGCCATGAAATTAAAAGATGCTTGCTCCTTGGAAGAAAAGCTATGATCAATCTAGACAGCATATTAAAAAGCAGAGACATTACTTTGCCAACAAAGGTTTGTCTAGTCAAAGCTATGGTTTTTCCAGTCATCTCATATGAATATGAGAACTGGACCATAAGGAAAGCCGAGGGTTAAAGACTTGATGCTTTTGAACTGCCGGGAGATCCAACCAGTTCATCCTAAAGGAAATCAGTCTTGAATATTCATTGGAAGGACTGATGCTGAAGCTGAAACTCCAATACTTTGGCCACCTGATGCAAAGAACTGACTCACTGGAAAAGACCCTGATGCTGGGAAAGATTGACGGTTGGAGGAGAAGGGGATGACAGAGGATGAGATGGTCAGATGGCATCACCGATTCAATGGACATGAGCATGAGTAAACTCTGGGAGTTGGTGATGGACAGGGAAGCCTGGAGTGCTGCAGTCCATAGGGTAGCAAAGAGTCAGACATGACTGAGCGACTGAACTGAACTGAATTGAAGAACTGAACTGAAGAACTGAACCACTGAGAAAAAACAGACAGCCATGGATGCACCAAAACAGCAAGAGAAAGGCGTGAACACACAGAAGGGTATATGATGTCAGGTATACAGTGCATCAGGCGGACAGTGAGGAACCCAACATGGCCAGAGGACAGAATAGAAGGAGTGGGTGAACATAAAGGCCAGAGAATATTCTAGAAAGATGGGGTGGAGCAGCATAGGAAGTGCTTTCAGGTAATAGGAAACCCTGGAAGGCATTCAGCAGGCTTCATGAAACTGGATCTGTGTTTCTTTAAAGTCAAAGGACAGGCAACTGGGAGGAGGGATAGAAGCAGGAAGCCAGGGAGCTAGAACAGCATTTACAGAGAACTGGTCCAGCTCCAAGTGGGCCTGCCCCATCAACAGAGGGCAGGCAGACATAACCTCTCTCCAGACAGTCCCTCTCTCCTAGGGAAAAGAAAGGCCAGGCGGCCAGATCTTCCCACTTTTCATGAAAATCTAAAACTGTATCAATACATTCTGATGTTAACTATCCACGCACCAGCCTGATTTGTAATACTGATTTAAACTTTAAAAAATCATGACAATCAGGCAAGCAAAATATCCTCTCAGTTAAATTTATGCACAATGAGGAACAAAGAAGGGATTAGAAATCCAGACAGCATAGTTTGGTAATTAAATCCTGCAATCAGACAGCCCTGGACTTGGATTCATATTTTCCCAGGAGGCCAGGAGTAAGTAAGTTAGCCTCTCTAAGCCTCTTACACAAGATGATTGATGGGATTGCTGTGAGGGATAAATTAAATAATGCATGTTAAGCCTTTAGTGCAGGATTGGGCATATAGTAAGTGCACAATATATAAGCTTCCTTTGTTATTATATCTAATGCATTATTATTCTCTGTTGTATTTTTCTGTAGCTAGTGGATTATTCTCATTTCATAAGTTGAGTTTCTTTAAGATTTAAAGCACCACAAATAACTACTACAATCTTTAAAAAAAAAACCCTATTTCTCTAGTTTTGATACCCATAGTAGTAAGAAAAGTAAGAAAAAAGGTAACTGGCATTATTCATCCTCTCTTTGAAAACAAACCAGAAGTTATGGCCCTGAAATTCACTGAGCCTTTCCTCCAAGAATACGAGGTTCTCCCTTCTCTTAAAGTCTTGTAAGTAAGTTTTTAACTTGACAGACGTTTTTCAGCTTACATTTTCAACACTAGAGTTTTGTAGACATTTAAAAACCTAAACCTAAACTTTAAATTAGAGGCAAAGTTGACTATTTAAAGAAGCCTATATGAACAAATATCTTACTTGCTAAAGATAAGGGTTCAGTGATTTACACTTAATCCCCCAAATGTTGTGGATCCAAGTTTGCTCAGAAAGCATTTAGTAGAAGATTAGGAGCAGCTGTTTTGTCTGACCTGTTCTTGGGTTTCATGTCTGTCTTCTAGCAAAATAGGAAAGGAAAGATTAGGCTATAGAGGGTCAGAATGCAAATAACTCTGAACTGAGATCACTTACGTTGCACTGGGCAGAACTCTTTCAACTGCAAATGTCTGCAAATTAACCCATACAGGCTTCAACCGAAAGGATGATCTATAAGCCTTGGGCATGGCTGGGTGCAGGGGGTCAAGTGAGATTATCAGGAGCTGTTCTTTGTCGACTTCTGTCTTCCTCGGCCCTGTTTTCCTCTGTGTGGGCTTTGCTCTCACCAGGCTCTTTCCATATATGGTGGACCTCCATAGCTACAGGTGTACAGCATCCTGTAGCTCAGAATCCCAGTGGGAGTTCTTCGAAAGTCTTGGCATTGAGTCTCCCTGGCCTACTTTGAGTTAATTTCCCTCTTCCTGAGTTGATCACTGTGGCCAGTAGAATAGACTATTCTAAGGGGTTAAGATGAAGCCTGGGCTTATTCCTGGAGTTAGGGATAGAATGAGCTAGACGGAAGCCACCTGGCTTGAGAATGAGGAAGAGACGTTCCCCTAAGGCAAAAGGGATACTGGAAAGTGGAATGGATTGAAAGCAGGGAAAAGTCCAGATGCCTGTCTCCAAGGTGCCAGTGCCCTCCACTACAAAATCCAAAGAAAACTGGTGACTTGCTTTGTGGCCCAACATGTAGTGAACAGTTCTGCTAACGCCTGCAGACCAGCTACTAGATGATCACCACCAGGAAGACAGACTGAGAGCAGAGTCTAGCTAGCGCCCCTGCTTTCCCAGGGCACCACTGTCAGTTTTGACTTTATGATGCAAAATATGATCTCTTCTTCCTTGGAATTTAGAGTGCTTTTTAAAAAACTTGCTATTGGGAGGATTTAGAGTTATGTAAGAAATCCCTGTTGATAAAACCAAGTGGACCCTGGCATGGAATTACTGGATGAAGTTAATACTGTTCTTACACGAACTATGTAAAAAGCAGGGCCAATGAACTTGCTGATTTCCTAAGGGCAAGACTTAGAGTGAACTGCAAATAATCACCTTTCTTTGAATGGCCAAGTCTCCTCACAACCATAGCATCTATCTAGTCCTTTAGTCTGTTATCTCATTTTTGAAAACCAGGCTTTGAACTGCTATACATTTCCTTATAAAGCTCCCTCTTATAATTAACAGTATGATTGTGCAGCCAGAAGCGATTAAGATTTGAGATCAAAAGCTTCGACTTCAAGTCTCCAGCAGTCTTCTTTTTTGGCCTCATATGTGTTTTATTTTAGTTTTTAACAAGATATAATCCTTGATATAGAACATTCTGTCAGTTTCACGTGCACAACATAATGTGAAATGATCACCACAAGTCCAGCTAACATCCATCACCACACATAGTTACAGAGGTTTTTTATTGTGGTGAGAATTTTAAGATCTACTCTCTTCACCCCTTTCAAATACATATGTGTCCGTGCACGCTCAGTCGCTCAGTCCTGTCCGACTCTTTGCGATCCTATGGACTGTAGCCTGCTAGGCTTCTCTGTCCAGGGAATTTTCCAGGCAAGGATGCTGGGGTGGGTTGCCATCTCCTACTCATTCAAACACACAACACAGTATCATTAACTGTAGTCGCTGCGCTGCCCATTACCTCCTCATCCAATGTGCTTCTTGCCAGTTGCACGGCTTTATGTTCTGTGAACCTGTTTCCTTTTCTCAAATACCTATAGAATTCCTGCCCTATCTACCTCGCCAGACTTTTATGAGAAGCAAATATGATCATGTTCAGGAAGCCAATATTTAAACCATCAAGTGTTCTACATTATTGTAAGGTAGACACATGGAGTTATTCTATCATAAAACTGCTGCTTACAGAGCCACTCAACTTCAAACACATTCCGAGACTCTACCCCAAGTGGGCAGCTATTTGTATTTGAATATTTCATAAATGTGGATGGAAGTTTTTTGAAGGCTTAGGCTGCCTTCCTTTGAGAGAAATGAAATCTTATTTTCTCCTTTAATAATTATGGCTTATTTAGTGGATTTTTTATTCCTTTGTAATTAATCTATTTTTCTTTTGGATTATGGAAGTATTTCTTGAGACAATATTTGTTTCATCTGTATGCCATTTCTGGCTGCCATTTTTTCCATCTTGGATTCCTTTTCACTTCCTTCCCTTATGCCTAAACTCGGTTTCACGGTTCCCACCCCAATCATCCATCCACCCTCAAGCAGGAAATGGGATACATACACACACACACACACACACACACACACACACACACACATTCACAGAAAGAAGAAGCATATAGGTAAAAAAAAAAAAGGAAGAAAGTTAGGAAAAATGCAAAATTTATGAGACTTGGAGAAGGATGTGTACATTAGTCCAAGCATTTGGACTGGGAGAAAAATTGCCATAAAGCTCGGAATACAATGAATTGAGGGGAGGAGCAGAGAGTTCTAAGTCATTGCTTCATCTTTATAGCTCGTTTTCTGGCTGCCCAAGTGTTTGGGGGACTGTGTTCAGCTTAGGAGATATGACTGTGCCCCTTAGGGTCATTTAGGCAGTCCTTTGTAACTTTTCTGCACATGTCATTTTTGATCTTTGAGACAATTTTTCAAAAAATAATGTGGATGAAACTCACTAATGTAATACATTGTAAAAGAAGCCAGATACAAAAGATCCATACTGTACAATTTCATTTTTTATAAACTAAGAAAACAGGCAAAATGATTGGATGATGTTAAAAGCTGGGCTTGCGTAGTGACGAGAAGGGGCACCAGTGGGTGTCTGGGTTTCTGCTAATGTTCTGCTTCTTGATATTGGTACTGGTTACAGGCTGTGATCAGTTTGTGAAAAATCACAGAACTGTATACTTACAATTTGGTATATATGTTATACTTTAATTTATGAAAACAGGCAAAATGATTGGATGATGTTAAAAGCTGGGCTTGCGTAGTGACGAGAAGGGGCACCAGTGGGTGTCTGGGTTTCTGCTAATGTTCTGCTTCTTGATATTGGTACTGGTTACAGGCTGTGATCAGTTTGTGAAAAATCACAGAACTGTATACTTACAATTTGGCATATATGTTATACTTTAATTTAAAATTTTTTGCGGGCTTTCCTGGTGGCTCAGAGGTTAAAGCATCTGCCCGCAATTCGGAAGACCTAGGTTCGATCCCTGGGTTGGAAAGATCCCCTGGAGAAGGAAATGGCAACCCACTCCAGTATTCTTGCCTGGAGAATCCCTTTAAATAGCATCAATTGCTTTAAGAAAATATCAAGCGACTTCCCTGGTGCTCTAGTAGTTAATATTTCACCTTCCAATGCAATGGGTGTGGGTTCAGTCCCTGATCAGGGAGCTAAGATTCCACATACCTTACGGCCATAAAACCAAAACATAAAATAGAAGCAGTATTGTAAAAAATTCAATTAAATGGTCCACATCAAAAAAATCTTTAAAAAGAAAATAGCAACCACAGAGGTCTTGAACTTATTTTCTCTTAATTAGTGAAGTTGGCTGGAGTGAAGTAGGAAAGGTTCTTGACATTCAGGCTTTTACTACTCAATTATTCATTCATTTAATATATGTTTATTTAAGAATGGGGTCAAGAACTAAAGGCAAAGAGAGGTCCTTGCTCGCAGAGTACAGTCTAGTTAGATGCGGGAGGATATAGCTGTCAATCAAATAATCACACCAATCAATTTATAAGAGACAGAACGGAGGGAGGAGGAACCATGGAGAAGTCTTCCTCTCTGAGACAAGAAGGGTGAGTGGCCCTTGGTAGAGGAATAGAAAAGATTGGTTGTTATGTGGTGTTTAAATGTTAGGCTTAATTAGACCACTAGAGGGCAGCCACAGACAGGTATTTGTAGCAATTCCTAAACAGGTGGAGAACCGATGCTAAAAGTTCTCATAGCTTTCGTTCAACTCTCCGTGATGGTGTGTGTTGCTGCTACTGCTGCTGTTAAGTCGCTTCAGTCGTGTCCGACTCTGTGCGACCCCAAAGACGGCAGCCCACCAAGCTCTGCCATCCCTGGGATTCTCCAGGCAAGAACACTGGAGTGGGTTGCCGTTGCCTTCTCCAATGCCTGAAAGTGAAAAGTGAAAGTGAAGGCGCTCAGTCGTGTCCGACTCTTCGTGACCCCATGGACTGCAGCCCACCAGGCTCCTCTGTCCATGGTATTTTCCAGGCAAGAACACTGGAGTGGGGTGCCATTGCCTTCTCCCGTGATGGTGCTAGGGAGCACAAAATATCTAACAGAAACTAATAATCAAGTGTCAATTTACATATGTTCATTTGGCCTGTAGTCTTGCCTAACAATATAATACAGATTTCTACCAAGAGCCTACTTGCTTTAAAAAAATAAAGGTTAAAAAATCGAAAACGAATGGTTAAAAGAGCCACCCCCGAGTCACAGGCATGCTATTACTATTGTTATTCATTAGCAACCCGAAGTCCCTCACATCTACAGCATTCCAGGCCCTCACAGAAAGTACTTCATGTATGATATTACCTGTTTCTCACTGAGGCAGCGAATGAGCTGGTAGAATTCTACATGTTGCCTTCAGAGAAACAAAGGCAGAATAAACAATAATTCACCACATCCAGTTAAATGATCAAGGATGAAATCAAGGTTAAAACCAAGTCAGTACCAGTGTATTGATGAGTAGATCTCTTTAGCACCTAAGCATTCCAGTAAGCATTTAAGGTATGGCTCTCCCTCCCTTAAAACTAATTTCTAATGCAATTGAAAAAAAATTTTTTTAAATTGTTTAAAAATGAAAGCAAATCTCTCCTGGTGACAGGTAAAGGCCTGTGTGGTCCAGACATTGCCCATCTCGGGGACCCCTTTCCTCTCCTCCTTTCCTTACTTCTTCCCAGTCTCACTTGACTTGATTCCATGAAGTCAACAAACGTCTCACATTTTCCATCACTTCTCTTTAGCATTTGCTGTTTCCTTTGCCTGAGATGTTCTGTTCCCATCATCACACAAGAAGCTTTTTGTTCTTCAAGTTCCAGTGAATTGTCACATCCTAAAAAGACTTCCTAAACCATGCACTCTTGGCTGTCCCTTCCCCCAGGACCTCGACTTTTAGCCGGCACTTTGATGCCCAGTATGCCAGTCCATATTTCCTAGCTGTGCTAGCAGCTGAATGTGGCCACGCATCTGGTTAATGGCTGGTTAATGGCTGTAGGTGGAAACGTTGTGTTAGACTTCCTAGAAGCCTCCTTAAGAGCAGAGGGACTTCCCTGGTAGTCCAATGGTTAAGATTTCACCTTCTAATGATGGAGGGTGGGTCCAATCCCTGGTCAGGAAGCTGAGACCCACATGTCTCACAGCCAAGAAACTAAATCATAAAACAGAAACAATTCATAGCAAGTTCAATAAAGACTTTTTAAAAAATCCATATAAAAAATCTTTAAAAAAAAAAAAAAGCAGAGAAGTCCTTATTTTCCTCTCTCCTGCTGTCTAGAATGCCAATATACTAACTGCAGCTTCTGGAAGCATCCTGGACTCTGAGGCTGCAGTGATGATGGGAAGAAGGGCAGAGAGGAACCTGGAAAACTAATGATACCATGGGATGGGAGTGGGGTAGGAAGTACCAGCCTCTAGGTATCTTTTATATGAGAGAGAAACAAACTGCTTTACACCACTGCTCCTTGTAACTTTACTGCTATCTGGTACCACACCTCAATATTAACAAACACACCACACCCGTCCCCAGACACACTGCCCTATTGTCTTCAGCGCCCTTTTACTACCTGGAATAGCTCATGCATTTGTGTTTACACGAGAGTGGGGACCTGTTCTGTCTTGTTCACTGCAGTAACTCCAGCATCTGCTGTAGTGTTTCTATTCCTTTCCAGAAATTCTTGGAATTTTGATATTTTTCCAAATTCCAAGAAAATCATTTGAGAAAACAGAAGAAAATATTATAATTCTTCCTACAAGAAATAAAGATCAATGATCTGCATGGAGCTGTTACTGGTTTGAAGGAATCCACCAATATCAACAACTAATGATGGCGTGGCAGTCATGAAAAAAATCTGGAAAGTTTTAGTAGTTGTGCTACTTCACCATGCTGTAGAAGTGTTTTCCTCAAAGCCTGGAAAGGTGAAAGCTTCAAAAACCACTAGCAGAGGAGGCATACACAGTGCAGATTCTGAACATGAGAAAAACGAAAGCAATGAGCTCAGATCCAGACGATGCGGCTGGGGCTAATCAGTATGACCTGCAAAATGATGTCCCCCTGACAGCTTTTCGAATCAGAAAAATTATAAGACTGTTCACATTTTCTCCAGTGAAAAATTCTCTTTTGCAACAAGAATGGGGGAAAAAAACTTCAGGTTTTTTGAATGGCAAGGCACCTTGAAGCACACAGAAAAAATAATAATTGAGAGATTTTTAAAGACTCCAAATAAGAAAAATGATTTTATGCCCACTGAAGCTGGGACACTTGTTTTCAAAGAGGAATATTACAAAATTGTGAGAGGAATATTAAATTGCTTGAAACTGGCTTGATTAGCAGCTGAAAAAGTAAGTAACCATGATGCAATTCTTCTAACCAAAAACAGAATTCTGCTTTAAAAAAATGAGAATCAAATTGCTTAACGTAGGAAAAAAGATCTAATATCCCTCATTAAACATTTAAGCAATGTTAGTAGTTTATATGAGGGGGACAGCTTCTTTGCTTTGGCAAACAAGAACAAAATCACTTAGTTAGCAAAATCATTACTGGAAAGATTCTTGTGAAGGAAAATATGCCTTATCAGAAGAAATGCAAAGAAGAGTAAATGTTTTTGTGGACTCTCTATCGTGAAATCTGAAACTGGTCTAAAATCTGAATTAGCAAAAATAATATAAACTTTAGGAATGAAATAAAAATCAGAGGAATACAATATTTTAATCATTTTTAAAAGGGATATAGTAGAAAATACAACATTGTAAAGCAACTATACTCCAATAAAAATTAATTTTAGAAAGGGGATAAATTTATAATAAACTACCTGTATCTTAACAATCAGCTTGAAAACACTTCTAGACATACTCTCAACAATTCAAACTATCAACACAAAATTAAAGAACAAGGCCTTCCCTGATGATCTAGCGGCTAAGACTGTACTTCCAATGCAGGGGGCCAGGGTTTGATCCCTCGTCAGGGAACTAGATTCCACGTTCCTCAACTGGGACTCCACACAGGCAAATAAAACGATTAATTTTAAAAGTAGATATCAGGATGAAAGAATATTTAATATCTGAAATATTTGTCATAAAGCAAGACAAAGATTAAGACAACCAAAGCAATTCATGCTTTGCTGTGCTGCTGCTGCTGCTGCTAAGTCGCTTCAGTCGTGTCCGACTCTGTGCGACCCCATAGGCGGCAGCCCACCAGGCTCCCCGGTCCCTGGGATTCTCCAGGCAAGAACACTGGAGTGGGTTGCCATTGCCTTCTCTAATGCATGAAAGTGAAAAGTGAAAGTGAAGTCGCTCAGTTGTGCCTGACTCCTAGCGACCCCATGGACTGTAGCCCACCAGGCTCCTCCGTCCATGGTATTTTCCAGGCAAGAGTACTGGAGTGGGTTGCCATTGCCTTCTCCTATAATTCAGTGCTGTTAAAAGTTCATTTTAAGAATGATTGTTTTAACAGAAACAGACGCACAGACATAGAAAACAAACAGCTATCAAAGAGAAAAGGGGATGGGGGAGTGATAAATTAGGAGTTTGGAATTAGGAGATACACACTACTGTATATAAAATAGATAAATAATATGGCCCTACTGTATAGCACAGGGAAAATTATATTCAATACCTTATTACAAACCATAATGGAAAAGAGTATGAAAAAGGATATATATAT